>OX328011.1:1767435-1807435 GCA_946811545.1 Netelia fuscicornis | reverse complement strand
GCAGCACTTTACTGTCTGTCGAGTTTTCTGTATTGCGGAACTTATTATCGGTAGCTTCGCAATTGTCGACGTATCAAAATGCATAATTCAATATGACGAATTACCCAAAATGCGTATTCTTAAAATCGCATAATTTTACTTACACGACTTTTCGCACTCGTGTCTACTTCTTTATCTTTCGATTTCTGTGTCCACAGATATATCTTGGTATTTCAATATTTTTACTTTTGGTTGATGTCTTCCGCGACTCTTATCTATATGTTCGTTTTATCTTATTAAACGTTTTCTTTTCTTCAAAATGTTTACATGTACGTTATTTAATTTTCGCATTTTTTTAATTATCTTTGTCGACAGAATTTTGAGGAATTATCAACTTCCATGTACGTTGATTATTCGTGTTAACCATCTTACCTTCTTTATTAACAATGACTGAAGAATATATTTAATCATAGCGTTATCACAAGTACTTTGATAATTTATTTTGTAATTATAAATAATGTGGTGTTTTCTTCTCTGTATTTCAGCTAAGGAAGAAAACTCTGGAATATATTATCCAAGATGGTTGACCTGCTCGATAAATATTAACTCATCATATTCACAACTAGCATTACTACGTAATTATAAATCCAAACGAGAAGGAAAGATTTGAGGTTCATCGAAAATGGAGATAAATCCTTTGAGCATAATCCTCGTAAAGAGTGACAGCAAGGGCGATAGAATGCTTTTTAGGTATCCATTCAGTCCAAATAACGAGAGGGACCCGAATCAATGCACAAAGCGAAAGAATCCTTATTCCTTGACCATCGCTGAAGACTTGCTGCAGGTAATTTGATCACTTTGTATGTATTAAAAATAACTGTATCAATACGCTTGTTTATTTATGTTGATTGTAATTTTTGTCATCAAGCCTCTACCGTTCCCAACTTCCAACATTAGTAATGGAAGTTTGACCGGATTACCCGACGAGGTATTGTCGACGTTGTTTGCTGTCAAACCAGAGCTCTGCGAGACGAAATTCGAGCTCAAAGTCAACAACGTAAGATTCGTCGGACATCCAACACTGTTGTACCCGAGAGGTCTCAAAGAAGTGAATTCTTCGATGTTATTCAACGTGGTCTTTGCGCTGCAGGCACAGGCCGATCATTCTGTGGTTAAGTGTTACTACGATCTTAGCAAAAGGTAAAAACGGCGCTCCAGAGGTGAAACAAAGGGGAATGTTTAATTTGTAACGGTTCTTGCAAAAATTGCAGATTGGGAATAGCGTTGAGACACGAGGAGAAGAGATGCGGATTTTTACAAGACGAAATAAAGATGATGGTCTCGACGCACGATGAGGTAGCCACGAGGTAACTTCATTCGCATCGTAAATTTTTAAATAAACAATTCGACGAGCACGATTTGAATATCAAATTGCTGTTTTTTTTCCAATATGCCGTTGACTCTAGATCTGGCGAAGAAAGCGACTGTGACGAGTCCCCGTACGAGCTGATATTGCAACGCAGTTTGCTTGCCAAAGATCTCAAGTCCGCTTTCAATAGTCTTTGTACCTCGGGTGTTATAAACATGATGATCAACAAATGGATTCAGGTGAGCTTTTGCCTACCGCAGAAGGTTCACCAAACTCACAAGAAAGGTTTCATCATGAATCCTGAGATAATCGACAGGTAAGAACTTTGAAACGATTCATAATTTTGTTTTTTTAAACTTTTCTTGTTTTCTTAAAATGTCAAAGATTTCTTAAATATTACAGATGCCTAAACAGTCTTCGTCCTTATCATGGTTTATTACTCCTAATCGAGCCTCTCGATCTGCTGGACTCGCTGCCAGCAGACTCATCGCCCGCTCTCCGGAGAATGATACAAATGTACAATCCTCTGAACAGCCTGCAAACTTTAGCCGCCGATGCGGATCTTTCATTGTCGCAGGTCTTCCAGCTCACAGGCCATTTGGTTTATTGGGCAAAGGCAACGATAATTTATCCTCTTTGCGAGAGCAACGTGTACGTCGTCTCGCCCGATGCTGTAATTTCTAATCAACTGCTGGAATCGTTTTCCGAACAATTTCCAGGTCTCTGTCTCTTGCAGGTACGAACAGAGGCAATAATACATTGACCGTACTCACCTAGACAGTGATTGGAAAAGTCATTCATGCATTTTTGAACTTTTACAGATAATCAGCGAATTTTCACTGCCCACTTCCATCAGCCAGAAACTCAATCCTCTCAGTCAACCACAGCAACAGTCGCAACTTGTTAAAATAATAATTTGGCTGTTGAAGAACCATTTGTTGCTTCAACTACATACTTATGTGCAATACATGCCGACCGTAAATGGTCGCAATGTTATGGTAAGAATTCCAACAAAAAGTACAATAAAATACTTTTCAAAGCATCTAATCTCTTCATATAAATTAAATTTGTACCGAATAGTACAAACTGAACAGTATTTAACAAATGGTACATTCCCCTTTTCAAGTGAGAAATTCTCGTTTACATTATCGTATCTCTTATCAGGATGCCACGAGTCAGAACGGTTCGAGTCCGACAGGTGTTACGGAGAATGACAACAGTTGGAGTCTGAACGACACGCCAAAGGGTACCCCGAGTGAAACTAAGGAAGACACGGAAATAGCGATACGGAAAGACGACGGGCTATTCGACTATCCACCTGACAATTTTCCAATACCGTCCGACGACATAATGCTACTCGACAAACTTTGTCGATTCGGTTATTTCAATGGTGGCCACCATCTCGAGGAAATAATGTACCTAGAGAACATTCGACGATCTCAACTGTTGCAGATATTGGACAAATTTCGTGATATATTGATAACTTGCGAGAACGAAGATCCGGCTATCGCGTTGTTCTATTCCCAACATGGATTACCTTAAGAAAAAGGAAAACCAATAGTCGATTAATTTGTTTTCTAAACTCATGGAGAATAGGATTTATCTCACATTAGTGGCTTTGTAAATAATCGATTAGAATATTATAGTACATAAAGTTAAAATGTAAAAAAGCGTTTGAGAGAAAGAGTTAGAGACTCGCGGTTGTTCCGAGCGTGCATAATTTATCGATACGCATCGTATCTCCTCGTGAACAGTTATAGTCCGGGTGTTTCGTGTTTCGAACTCGACGTTAGTGTACAATGCCGATGTCTCTTGTCGAGCTGGTCTTCTAGCAACGGTCGATAAACATTTTCCCGTTACACGTTTCCGTGTCTCGTGCTCGCGCTCAGGTTGACACATTCGTATACATAGCTGTTGCTCCTGGTTGCAATTACGAGCTCTCGCACGCGCGCTCTTCCTCCTGCACCTCGTCCACCCTGGACGAGAGACTCGTACATGACTCGGGGGGCGGAAAAACAAAGAACTTCCATTCCGTTGGAAGTCGTGGACGCGGACATAAGTCTTCCCCTTTTACGTTTCCGACGGATCTTAAACGATCTTTCCTACTTCTTCCGTATAAACGTGAATTTTGTCGCACCCACCTCGATCGTGATCGATGAATCTTTAATTCACAAAGCGCAAATATTGCCTAAACCCCTGGACTATTATCACGCGATATCGATTTTGTTATCTCGACCTATTCGTCATTCGATTTTGCCATTGTACATTATATATCTCGTTAGAACTCGTTAGTACAAATAATTAAGAATAAAAAAAGTACTGTGGAAGATCATTGTTTGCAATATATATCTTCTCGTAATGGCGAAATAGTTGAAGTGACGTCGAAGAGAAAGAGAACAACGTTATTGAAAAATTCGCCGAGCTTAAGAGTGCAACGAGAGGTTTTTTTTTTTACAAATCGATCGGTTAGACTTCCGCGTATTGCGATTCGAAGGAAAATATCATAGGTGCAAACAAAGGTAGTACACACGTAGTTATCTGTATTTCGCACTAGCTACTCGGTTTCGCAATACAACGCGAGTCTCACCGCGTTTCTTTTTTCTCACGATTAAATTTTTCACAAGAAAATGGGCTGCACAACGAGCAACGATGTCGTACCCAAAGATTACATGCAAGATAACGAAAAGCCTCAGATACCACGAAGTCCGAATTTAAAGACAGGTTCGTCATTGACTTATTAACGTTTTATCTTCTTCCAAGAATCGAAATATTTCTTTTTGCGACTAACAGCAAGTTTTCGTGTACGTTTTTGTTCGCAGATTATTCAATAGCTTTCGAGGTTCCTTTTCATGATCTTGAGAACGTGGAGAAGAAGCCTCTTCCCCAAAAATTGCAGCGGCTTCAGGAACAACAGACGCCTGAACCGGAAGAAACGATGAAAATGCTGCAGAAGCGTATGGCCGATGCTGATCAAAGGAGACAGCAGGTGAGTCTTCTGTACTAGACCATTTCTTCACTTCCATGTACATCACTCATTAAAACTTGGACCAGAATATTAAAAATAATTTCTCGGATCGTGCCGCTGTTCTGAAAATTTCAAGAATTTTTATAATTTTAGAAGAATAATCATAATCATGGGCACACATACAATAGCATCTTCATAACTAGTAGATAAAATTCTCCAACCAACATACCAATAAATTATTTTCACATTTATTGCAGATTCTCAGTATGAGGGTGAACTCCGCTCAGCAATTCCAATTGAAGAACCGCACAGTAACATAAATCAGAATGTCTTATAGAATATTAACAATAATGCTAATACTATTAATAATTAATGATAACAATAATAACACTAATAATTAGAATAATGAACTTACCGACAGAGCGGACGTATCGCGTCCAACGTCGAGGAACGATCGACGTTTAATTTTGTAGAGTTTTTTTTTTTTTCGACAATAAATCTCGAAATAGTCCAAGAATATCGTTATCGTCCACAAATTAACTGTCTATCATCGTCTCCAATTATATAATTTTTTACTACAAGCTTTCCCAATCGATCCAACATGGCGGCCATGACTGCAAGGAAAACGGTTACAATAATTTGTGAAATAAGACATCGTCTTAATTTTTTAATCATAGTTATTATTATCGTTAATATCCATATAATTATCAATAACTACATTAAAACACAAAACAAAAAATTGTGATATCTGTACAATTCTCCTTACGTGAGTAACATAAATTTTTCTTTTTTTTTTTGTTTGTTGTTTGTATACCGGTTAGCCTAGAATAGGAAGAAACTAAATCATAATATTCACAGATATTTTACAAGATAGGTAAGGCGCGACGCAAGGCGCGCGCACACCGAGATCACAGTTTTGTTTTTTTTCCAACGTGGCGTCGTTCTCTTGTCTCGTTGCGAAAAAAAAAAATCTGCATTCGCGCTCAAGAAAACGAGGGAGACTGAGAGAGTGGGGGGTGAGAGAGAGAGAGTGGGGGGAGAAAAGAAAATAACAATGTCCGCGCGGTCGAGCCAAAAATCACGTGTCACGTGACTGGGATCGGTGTACGCGCACTTCCCTCTCATCGCCCGGATATACTTAATTCGTAACCTGTAATATATGTTGTTGTTTATTTTTCCTCGTTACGCTCGTTACTTATTAATCATTGTTTGTTTTCTTCTGTTTCTTGTTTTGTTTTGTTTGTTTGTTTCTTTTTTTTTCTCGTTACTGTAATCTCTACACTGTACATATGAACAACGCACTCTTTTACAACTGTACATGCACACGCTCCACAAGTATCTGCGCTGCCTTATATTATTTATTCTCGTATAGGGGAGAATGGGGTATGGAGTGGGGGGAGGGGGGCGTGTATGGGTAAGAGGGGAGGGGATGGGAGAGGCAGGATTGGACAGGATACTTACGACCGTTTCGACTGTCGAATACACTTACCAGTTTGTTTGTTTGTTTGTTTCTCGAATTCTCATTATACAATATCAAATCTTTTCGATATTTTTTGCTTTTTCATTTGTTCTTTCGTTCGCATGGAATCTTCGTAGGAATTCACGTCGCCTCGTGTCAAGGAGGGATGTGTCTTTTGTTTTGTTTTTGTTTTCTCGTTTACTTCGACCCACGTGACAAACGCGACGTACTCTTGCTATGGATGAGCACGTCATTCGGCGTGGTCGTCGTCGTCTCGATTATATTAATACGAATAAAATCGTTCTCTCGTTTATTTCTTAATGTTTTGTTTTTTTTTTTCATTTAAGTATCGTAATATTGTCCAACCGGCACACTTCGTTTCGACCTCTCAGTTTAATATTGAACGTTGTCACGATCGTTTGTTTTCTGTCTCTCTGCGGACGATAAACGCGACGCGTCTCACGACGCTGTACCACTCGCACGCACACACACTTCTCACTCGCTCACTTCGACCGCCCTTTTTTTTCGCTCGGCTCTATCGTGTCTAAGATCGGTAGCCATTTCCAAATTTTGTACCGAATTTATATATATATATATGTATGTATACGTGTGACTCAGTGTGTTTGTAGATGTGTGTGTGTGAGTATGTATATATATATATGACGTTCTCTCCTCGCGAGAATGAGAAATCCATCCGGACCTTGTTGTACATAAATGCGACGTCATAATCATTCGCGCAATTATAATTTGCGTCATCTAATTATTCTCTCGTTTTGGTTTCGCTTTATCTTTTTAATTCCACTCTTCACCTCGCTCCAACGATCGACGGGTGGACTCTGCGTCCATGCCGCCATCTTGTTTTTACTTTTTCCTAACGTAAGTTTTTTTCTTCTTCTTCTTCTCATTATTTGTTTGTTTTTTTTTGTTTACTCTAAAGGCAATGCGCCCTCTATGCGATGAAGCATAATATTTTAAATAGGTAGTTTGCTTAATCCTACGGTTTTTCTTGTTTTGTTTTTGACAGGTATGTGGAGGTCGGGGCGGCGGAGTGGAAGGGATATAGGGGGATCTCTGTGTTTTCTTGTGATGTAGATTATAACTGCTGGTCTATACACGTAAGCGCATTATTATCTCGGACACAATTTCTAAAAAAGATTCTAAAGTACGCGCGATTGTCGTTCGTTCGTCACGCGCGAGAGAGGTTATTCCTTCCACTTTATTTCTCGTACTGGCGAGAAGAATACGGAAAAAACAAAACCAAGAGACACGGGACGGCAGAGGAGATAGAGAAAAGTTAATATAGAACAGAGGGCGACGTCTATCGTCAATGAGATCAATCATACTCGACGGCGGTATGATATTCCTTTTTTTTGTTTTCTTTTTGTTAAAAAAGCCCCTTTTTATCCGTTTTCATTTTTTCTTCAACGTCCAATGCGACAAATTGATTTTTTTTTCTCTTTTTTCTAACTATCGTTCGTTTCCTTGCTTCTATAATCTTTAGGAATAATCGATTGCGGCGGTAATAGTTTTTAGTAGAAGTAGTTTTAGAGTAGTTAATAAGTAAGTAGTATAGTAGTAGCGGGGCAGCAGGTTTGTAATGGTGGATAGTAGCAGTAACGGTAAGTAGTAAATAGTTGTGGTAGGAGAATAGTAGTAGTAATAGTAGATAGTTATTAGTGGATAATAATCGTGAATAAAGATAGCGTGAATAATAATGAATAATATAAAGAATCAGAATAATAATTAATATTATAAATCTTCATAATGTACATAGCGCTAGTTGTAATCGTATAATAATAATAATAATAATAATAATAATTAATAATAATAATAATAATAATTAAAATTATCAATAATATGTTACATCCTGCTAAGGGAGTTTATGGTACACCAGGGATAGCACTAAGTGTGTAAGGGAAGGGCGTTGGGGTTTGTAGTCCTTGCTCTGTGTTTACATCTTTCTCCCTTTCAAAACGAGTTCTACATTCAATCATTATTTCATTTACTTTCTAGTTTGACAGGGAGCAGCAGCAGCGGCTTCGGCGGCGGCGGCGTCAACTATTGTTTACAGTCAATATAATACATAGGTATTTATATAGAGTAATATTATACAAAAACACATCACATATCGCGCGTTGCCTGAAACGGTCTTTGTTGTTGTTGTTGTTTTTTTTTCATTTTTTCCATTGTTGTTTTTTCATTTTCTTTTTTTATGCAGATATCGTTAAATAATTAAAATCACAGTAGTTATGCCCTCGCTGGCTCGCTTAAATTTATACATTATTATACCTCTAAGCCTTACAAAATAACTCGTGGTTTTATAGATAGATTACTTTTTTTTTATTATTATTATTATTATTTCTTCTCTTGTGTTTTACGAATCGGTTTTCTGTTTCTTTCAATTTATCTCTCTGCGGCATCTGCCAAGGTGCAGCCGCTTAGGAAGTATGTTTTTATTACACATATATATATGCATATATATGTATGTATATATATATATATCTATATACGATTTCCGTTTGTTTTCGGACTTTGTAATCTTCATCTAAAGGAGCGCGGCGGTTGTCACGATAAACAGGGCTTCGTTTTTTCTTTCTCTTTCTTCTTATTTTTCTTCTTCTTCTTTTTTTTCTTTAAATAACGTTACTTGTATTTCTGATAGATAGGGATGTAAGAGAGGGGGCTAGAGGGGATGTGAGCGACCAGCTTGTCGGAGTGACCAAGAGTAACGTCGGTCGTTCCCACAAACATTGATCATCTTATAGGCTCGAAACGAGGCGAGTCGCGATCTCGGCGTGATCAGCGAGGAAAGCGCGACACCTCGCGTGCCAAGGAGGAGAGGAACGCAAGGGCTTAGACCGTGCTAACCTCCCCGCATTATATCACAACCCCGTTCCTCCTCTAGGGTCTAAAATGTTACGAATAGTTTTAAGCGGCTTGTTTGGCCCGCTCGCTATCTCTCTCTCCCTCTCCTTTTGATTGTCAACGGTTCGATCGAGGGAGGAGGATTTTCTCTTCGACTTGTTTTGTGTTTAGACCTCGTCGTTTTGCTTTCTTTTCTTTGTTTTCTTCATTTCGTTTGTATTTGTTGTTGTTGTTGTAACTAACGTAGTTTTTTTTGTTGAGTTGCGACGACCTCTT
The DNA here is from genome assembly GCA_946811545.1 of Netelia fuscicornis. Lineage (NCBI taxonomy): Eukaryota > Metazoa > Arthropoda > Insecta > Hymenoptera > Ichneumonidae > Netelia > Netelia fuscicornis. The sequence continues at coordinate 1,798,522 of OX328011.1, read as the reverse complement.
CTGTTCAGCTTTGAGGCAGGACACTCGGGGCTTCATGCCACGTTGATAAACGTATCCTGCTGTGCTCGAAGAGGGAGGATCGTTTCGTTTTCAACAACCAGGACAAGACAATTTATAATTCACGATCCAACAGACCGGACTGGGCCCTCAAACTGTTGCAATGACGATTAGCAGATGGGCGATTTCTGCAACTCGATGAAGTAGATCCGGTGCTATCCGTGCGAGGCTCTCGTTGGCGAAATCGCAGGAGGGAAATATGTGGACCACGTAAGCAGGCTGTAAATACAAACGATTGATATTTTCTCTCTGGTATTCATTGTGGATCCGCTTGTTCAATCTTATATGCTCATCGTCTCGTTACTTTGTTTTCTTTTTTATCTTAATTATTCTTTCGTCCATGATGACCTTAACCCTTTGAGACCTGAGTACTTTCACGCTTATGTGGTCCGCAGACGCATATATGCGTCCTTAGGGCTCAAAGGGTTAATCACAGTTTTAATCCAAGTAACTTTCAAGTAACGAAACGTGGCAAAACGAAAAACAAAGAATGGAAGGAAGGAAATTGTGATATCGTTATGAACTGACCTGTTGAGAAACCGGACCAGGAATGTTAACAATCCCGGCGGCCTGTTTCTGCTGAAGATAAGTTATAAATCCGGTCTGCAGATTTTTGCTCTGCTGGAGAACGTCCATGTGATCACGACCACAAGGTAACGCCAGTAGCATGCAGTGTTCGTTGTCAGTCTGTAAAAAATTTAGAAACAAATTAAATTATACAATCTTCTACGTTTCTATATCAAATCTAAATTCATTACTGTACAAATAATCCGAAAAAAAATCCTCGTTTCTTCACTAGGTAACGAGTCGTGGACTGACCTGCATCTTCCTCGCGACGCCATCGAGTTGGGTCTGCTCGAGTCTCATTCTCTGCGCTATCCTAAGAGGCGGTGTGGAGCCATCGCTGTTACAAGGCAGACTGTCCCTCGCGACATTAGGATTGCCAAAGACAAAGTGCATCTGTACCGCGGCCTGATCGTTCTTAAGGGCCAATAGTCCTTGCCACATGACGGGATAACGTTGGAGAAGCATCAGCAACGAATCAGCCTGCGGTGGCACCTGGGAAGCGTGAGGTGGTGTCGCTACTTGATGTTTCCTTGGTCGTTCCGGCGTTATCGCACGATCGGTCGGTGCTTCGCTACCAGCCATCGGATATTGGGATCTAATGTGAGCCGGCGGCGGTTCGTAATAAGTACCACGAGCCCCGGTTGGCGTGCCTGCGAGGGGTGGATTCGCTGCTGGACTGTATTGAGCGATCGGTGGTGGCAAACGAGTATTGCCGTGCATCATGTACACCTGGGCAACCTGAGGACTATCGGTCGTACGATCCTGCGGTGTTCTCGTAGCGCGTCGCAGCTCCAACGGTGGACTGTGGGACTCCTCGCCACAAGCCTCCAGCTTCGGATCCAACGGCAGGTGTGGCGAACGCGCACCAGGCACGTGATACGTTATTCGTGGCGCGGTCAGCGCTTCCTGGGCACGAAGATACTGATACTGCAATACTTGTGGATGCATGTAGTGCGGCGGCAATTCACCGGCTCGTGAGAGTCCTCCGTAGTGATTAACGACGTCACTCTGCGAGAAAAACAAATGACATTGATTAGCGAGAATTTAACGAGAGCTTCGCGTGATTATCGGTGAAGAGTTTGCAAAAGCTTCAGAGAGGTAGATAGATAAAGAGATTAAGTAGATAGATAGATTGATTGAAAGAGAGAGAGAGAGTTAAGTACCTGAGAAGCATTAGCATGATGATGGGCAGGTGGGGGTAGTGGAGGACTCTGGGAGCGATGAGGGGGAACGAGTCCATATTGACCGCCTGCAGATGATGCTGCACCCGCACTCCCATGCTACACCAAAACACCAGGCAACGTGTTAGTTTCGATTGCTTTTAGCTCTTATTCACAACAATCAAGGGCCTACATATACCTGGACAATAGGGGAAAAACTAAAGAAACAAAATGAGGCAAGAAATTCAGACATTCGTTACAGTCTTTGTGACAAAATTAATTATACGAAAGCAAGTTTCTCTGATCCTTTTGTTACTTATCTCAGGTATACGTAGCTCTTAATTCCATTTATCCATCGGCCGATGCGAACCTCGCTTATTTCGTTTTATTTTTAATATTATTTTTTCGTTGTAGATAAAGTTGCAACAATAATTCTTGCAATTATTGTTTGGCTTACCAATGGTGCTTCGTACGTTGGTACAACCGGTACTCCACGACCTTGAGGACTGGCTGTGGGCACCATTATGCAACCGGACATGGAAACTTCGACCTTCGGTGGCTCCATCGTTCCAGCGATCTAAAAATACAACAAATTTTTAGAATTAAATACGATTTCAATGTATAGTCAATCTTTATAAAATGCGAGTACGTACCTGTGATTTGGGTACGTTGCTAGGTCTCACACAACTGGTAGCTGATACAACCGGCTGTCCTGTGATGATATGAGGCTGTGTCGGTGGACTAGCGACAGTTCCAGGTACGATTGTTGGTACAACTGCTTGTAACAAATGTGCTTTTGGATTTTGCAGATGGGGTTGTCCATTGATGCCCTTGGGAACCGTAGGTTGTACAACAGGATTGTGAATTCTCTGAACCGGTGCAGTTGCAACATTGCCAGGATGGACGGCCAAGGGTAATTTTTGAGGCAAGTTAACAATAGTCGTCGCTTGTTGCTGTTGTTGTTGCTGCTGTTGTTGTTGCTGCTGTTGTTGTTTAGCAGCTTGCAAGAGATGTTGTTTGGGATTGGGTGCAGTGCCGGACAGATTGTTGAGTACAGGAGACATAGGCTGTCCCTGTTTTCCATTCGGTCCATTGCCAACGTTGATTTGCTTGGTACGTGGACTGAGACTCGGTGGGACGATTCCACCTCCAGGTATCTGAAGTCTGAGACCCTGTTGCATCGCCTGATTCACCTGCATCGGTTGTTTCGCTATATTCTGCACGATGGGCTGACAAGTCGTCGGTTTTCCAACGATCATCTGCTGTGGAGTTTGTGGCATCGTTTGGACAACGGTTGGATTGATGAGTTTACTAGCATTCAAAACATGAGCTTTGAGACTCGTTGGTTTCGTTGTAGCGATGGTCTGTGCGATGCAAGTAGACGTCGTGGTTGTTTGAGCCACCACATGACTGGGTGTCGTGGTCATGACACTTGTCGTTATTATAGGCGTACTCGTCGATTGTATAACAATGGTCGATGTTGCTTGAACAACCGGTGACTGCGGCTTGGTAATAACACTCTGCTGCGAGGAAACCACCGGTGTGACAATCTGACTCTTCGGTGGCTGGCAGAAGTTCTCAACGCTCGTTTCCTTCTTCGTGTCGATCACAGGAGCCACACTCGTCGCGACGATCGTCGTCACTTCACCAGCTTCTCTAGCTCTAGAATGTTGTTGATGAGCTTGCTGATAAGGACCATCGCACTTGGCGATCACTGCATTCGTTAGATTTCGTGGATCGCAGTTTCTCATTGCATTCAGAGCAGCCTGAGCGGATGCAGTCGAGACTGGAATATACTGACCCTCCTCGGATTCTCTCATAGGTATGAGCATTCCAGTAACCGGATCAATGAGAGTCATAGGCTCGTGAGTGGATTTTTGTTGTGGTCCGACCATCGACAAGACTTTCGTCTCTTCGCTAGTCTTGACAATTTCCGTAGGAACTACTTCCGGCTCGTTCTTACTAATAACATCAGGCTGACTGTCCCGACACTCTTTACTCTTCTCCTCGCTACTGTCGTCATTGTTCTCCGACATTCTTCTCGACGATTTACGAACGACCCTTGGTGACTTTCGTGGCTCGTTGGGTTGAACAACAGTCGTCAGGCTCGTCGCGGCGGTGGTAGTCGTCGTCGCCACAGCCGTAGTTGTCACGAAGGTCGTCGTCGTCGCCACCGTCGCTGTCGTCGCCATCGTAGCTTGCTGTCCAACGCCTCCACGTGTCCCGTTGTTGTTGTTGTTGTTGCTGTTGTTGTTATTGTTGTTTCTCGTGCTTCTCCTAGTAGCATGCGCACCTGCAACACCACCAGTCGCAATCAATGCTTTATTCGTTGCAGTTCCCCGTACAACATCCTCAATAGTATCATCGATAGTACTTCGACTACCGTCTTTCTCCGCCAATCTCCTCGACTTTCTCGTATTAGCAGCAGGCGAGACGAACTCCTCGGGTGGAACTTCCTTGACCGCAGCGACGGGTGTGGCCGGCGTGGCATTGGGTCCAGTTGCATTCTGACCCGGTGACTTGATGGTCAGTATAAGCCTGGGCCTACCCGCATTGTCCTCCTCGCTGTCGTCGTGGAATTCGTAAACGTCCGCCGGCAATTTATTCTTCTCGGCGTGATGTTTGTTGCCACGGGATTGTCTTCCACCGCGTCGATTGCTTATGCCAGTGGCAGTGCGACCACCGCGTCGAGTTGTTACGCCTCCGCGATTGGCCGCAGTGGCAGCAGCAGCAGCACCGCGACGACTCTTTGAGCGACCACGACGGGAGCGAGTCGACTCGATCTCGCACGTCTCGACACCCTCGTCGTGATCGTCGTGATTGGCATAATCCTTCTTGCCATCACCCTCGGTCGATTCCGTGTCCGGCCAGGGATCGGTCTCGGCTTTGCCGCTGGTGTCGCTAGGATCGCCGTTAGCTTCCTGCTCGTGATGGCTGCTGCTGTCGTCGTCGGCGTCGTTGACCTCGGCGTCGTTAGTTTCACCGTCGCAGAGGGCGTCTACCTTCTTTATGACGCTCTCGATATTAACCTCCTTGGCTGACCAATAATCACTGTCCTCCTTGCTGTCGGTTGGATCATCCTTGGCGACATCAAGAGCGAGAGGGTCGACGCTAGGCTCGCGCAAAGGATCCTCGTTCGACTCGTCCTCCATATCCATCTCGTTTCTTTCCTTGACGCTCTCCTCCTCCCGCTTGATAACATGACAAACCGGCTCCGCTTTCGGTGACAACATTGGCTCGATCTTCGCAGCTGTTGTCTCAGAAGCGTCGTTGAATTTCGGGGGACTCCCCGCAATCGTTTCTGCAATCTCGCTCTTCGGCTCGGTCTTCTCAATCTTCACCTTCGTCTCGGTCGTCTCGCACTGCTGGACTTCTTGCTCAACGACGGGCTTGGTATCCTCGAGCATCGGCAGACACTTAGCTATCTCGATCACTGCCGGTTTCTTCTCTTCCTGCTTAACGATCTCGTTGGTTTGTACGCTGGTCGCTAGTTGGACCGGTTGGACGATTTGACTCAAACGTTGGGTAGCTTCCAACTCGGACTTCTTGACCTCGGTGAATCTCGAGTCTTGCGATTCTATGGGTTGTTGCTGTTGTTGTTCCGTGATCGGTATTGTCGTTGTCGTGGCTATCGTCGAAACTGACGACACCGTCGAAGTCATCACTCGAGTTATTATAGACTGAGTCATCGTCGTAACGACAGGAACGTGTGGCTTGACGAGAAGTATTCCTTGCGAGACCGGTGTCTGTCTCGGTGTTGTCACAACGGGGAATTGACTGGCTGTTTGCGTAACCGCAGGAGTGATTTTGTCCATTGGTACAGGGCTAGATGTAACGGGTGAAAATTGTTGGGCAAGAGAGACAACTGTTTTAACGAGTGGCTGATTACTCGTCGGTGTAACTGTCGTAGTCGTCGCAGTGACGATGCTCGATGGCACAAGAGCATGCACAACCGATTTATGAACGATATGAGGTTGTCCATGAGCCACGATTACAGGACTCGGCGTCGATGCTCGAGGCGTGTGAGTCGTTAGCAAATGAATATTCGTGTGCATGTCCTGCTTCTGTTTCGGCGATAGAAGACAATTCTCCATAGTGATGGGAGATGGTTGAAGCTGTTTGTGCTGACACGGTGACAAGGATGAATTCTCGACGATGTTGGCGCTGATTTTCGACGTTGGACTTGACGTACCGGCGTTTATCTCGATCTTGGCTGTTTCCGGTATGTAAGTAGGCGGTTGATTCGGCGAAGGCACCTTGGGCGAGGTCGAGGCTTTGTTCGTAGATTCCGGCATGACTGCCGGTGAGATCTTCGGCTCGTCGAGCCTCTGCGGCGATGCGTTTGGATTTACCGGTATGAGTGTCTCGATCACGGATTTGCCACCGAAGACAGTTGGATCTCGGGAGTTTTTAACTTGCATACCGGTAACGAGAGGTGGTACAGGCATGTAGGGTCTCGGTGGTATATTGAGAGTGAGTGGTGGTAAACCACCGCGTTGATAACCAGGAGCTAGTGCTCTCATGCCCGGTGCGTGTTGTATAACCGGTTGTTGACTCGCCGCCGTTGAGTAAATACTGTGCTGCGACGTTATGTCCGCAGGTCTGTGAGCGGAAATCGGCACACTAACAGGAATTCTCGCTGGCTGCGACGGTGATTTTCCCGAGTGGGTTAAGTGTGGTCCGATCGTTGGATTTCTGGACCATTGGCCATTGGGTGAAAGAGGCTGAGGTACTCGAGGCGATAATTGACTCGGCATGAGTGCGGAACTCCTGGATTGTTGAACGAGGGTTGGAACACCAGAGATCGGTGGATTCGACGAGGATGAAGAGGAAGTAGTAGTCACGCAAGGCATTCTTGGAGACGCTTGTCTCAGTGGAATCATTTGTGCCTGTGGAGAAAGAGGAAGTCGTTGATAGAGCGAGGATTGTGTAGTTATAGGTGGAGCCGTAGCTCTGGGACTCGCTGCGGTTATTCTCGGTGAGTCGCCACTTATGTTCGGCATGCTGCAAGGACCGAGAATCGGTTGTTTGTAATGAGCCGGTGGAGGATGATGAGGCGGTGAAGTCGAAGGACGATGGTTCATGGCATTCGCTCTTTCCTGTCCAGTCGCTCCAACGTCACCTTCCGCAGCTTCGAACTGTGGCTTGACGACGATATCCCGTGGTTTGTGCTCGCCTACGTTCCAAGAGTGCGATATTACCGAACTCGGTGGACTGGACGGTCGCGTCGATGGAACGCTAGCTGCTGGAGTACAATTTTCCACAGGCTGTTTCTCACTAGCGAGAATGAGTGTCTGCGCTGGCGCTGTCGTTGGTGTCTTAGCCGGTGATTTGTAGAAGGAAGGTATATCCGGTGTTTTGGGCGGTTGGGTGAGATCGAAGGTCTCGTAATTCGGATCTTCCTCGGTATCGGTGTCGATCTGAAGATCGTGCTCGCTCTGAGGTGTATCAGGTTTGAGATCGGCATCGGCATCACCGGTAGAAGCGTTGAGACTCTCGACAGCTTGTTGCATCTCCTCGACGTCTTCCTGGGGAGCGTCGGAAGGTGGAACACTGGCATTGTCACCCTCGGCTTCCTCCTCCTCGCCCTCGTACGAGAAGTCTTCCGTCGAGCCACCGAAGGTTTCCTCGAGCAAAGCTGCCACAGCGTCTTCGGTCTCCTCCTGCGAAATAACAACGCGTGGCTTGTCTTCCGTTCTCGGTGGTGGCGTTGCTACCCTGACGACTTCCGGTTCTTCCCGAACGACGCAAGATTGACGAGGAGTACTCTCCCGTTCCTCAGGCTCGGATATACTCTTCACCGCGTTCTCGTGTATCGTCTCGTCGATATCGGTACCGAAGCCTGGAATGAACTTCTCTTTCTTCTTGTCGAGCTTGTTGGCAAGCTGAGTAGTCGCTGAAGTAGGCGTGGCAGCTGCGGGAATGACGGCGAGGGGAGCGGGCGATGGCATCGCCGTTGGATTCTTCGGTATTGGACTGAGAAGAGCGTCCTGGGAAATCGGCGAAACGGTCATACGAGCGAGTGGTGTACTGGCTCGTGAACTAGCATAATCTATGTACTCAAAGTCATCTCGATTGTCGTCGTGGTGATGATGATGGTGATGATGATGATGGTGGTCCTTTCTAACACGTTCTTCTTTCGACTTCTTCCGTTTCTTCTTCTTCTCCTTGATCTTCTCAGGTGCAGTAGTTGGTGTAGACGGCTCGATACTGTCATTGTCATCAGTGAAACGAAACACGTCGTGATCGTTGGTCTCGGCACAGGGCGTTTGTTTCGGTGACATAGGTAGACCGAGTAGTTTAGCCTCGATCTCGCGTCCAGCCTCGACGAGATCCACGCTGTTCTCGTCGTCCGCTTGATGAGAACGTCTCTTCTTCTCGGCTTTTCGTCTCACCCTGTCCAGATCGAGCATAGGACTTCGTCCACCATCGCTGTCGGACGCATAAGCATTGTTCTCGGATTGCATGTTGCCTAGACGATTGAAGAACGTACTGGTTGGTGATTCGTCGACGTCGTCGGACAATGGACCAAAGATATCTTCCATCCTCTGCGACTCTCTAGCCTCTTGACGATTCAGCCTTTTCCTACGGGTCTTTAGCTTCTCCTCGCCGTTTCTCTCCCGACGTTTTTCCTTCTTGCTACGCTGCTTCTTGTCCTGCCGCATTCTTTCCTCGGCACAATCTATCGTACTGCTTATCGGAGTTCCCGTTGGTGTCGTCGTTGTCGTCATCACCGTTGTCGTTGTCGTTGTCGTCGTCGTTGTTGTATTTATCGTCGCGTCGTTCATATGATTAACGCGACAATCTACTCCACCTACCGTCAACGAATTCAGACGACTCTTGTGCTCCATACCATCGGACGGCTCGAGTTTCACACTCACACTCTCCTCGCTCGATATCGAAGTCTTCTGACGCTTTTGCTTCTTCTTGTGCGACTTCTTTCGGGAATCACGCTGATGATTGTTGACGACGGAGCGATGATTAGATGGAAACTCTAATTGCATACGATCCTCGTCGTCGGAGGAGCGTGGCTCTTTCTTTATAGAGTGAACGCTGTTCACGACATTGACGACGTTCGAGGAATCCGTGACCGTTGGCTTCTCCTCGGTATCGGCAAAACCAAGATCCATATCACTCTCGTGAAATCTCTCGGTCTTGATCTTGTGAATTTTGTTGTTGAAAGAAGCCTCGTCCTCCTCGCTGGTGTCCGAGTGTATGCGTGAACGCGAACCCTTTCGCGAGAGGGACTTGGCTCTGGTCGAGTCGGATTCGGAAGTTCCTTCGTCCTCGGTGAGTGCTTTGCTACTGACGGAGTCGCCGTCCCACGAGGTGCTCTGTTTCTTCTCCTCGCGTCTGGCACGTCTCTGTTTCAATTGGGAAAATTTGTCTCTCAGTCTTACCTGACGTTTCTCCTCCTCTAGTTTCTGCATGTTTTTCGTCGAACGAGCTTTTACCTTGTCGTACATACTTATGTAGGCTGGCTCGTCGTCGATTATATCGAATATAGAGTGTTTCTTGGGCTCGTCGCTATCCGTATCTGTGTTGGACGGATGTCTCGCGACTCTCATCTCGCTATTGGACAAACCACCCTCGTCCTGATCGCTGTTCATACTCAGGGACGATTGTTCCCGATGATGTTCACGCTGGGATTCACGCTGATGATGTCCAACGCTCACGGTCTGACTGTTGTTCGGTGGACTCGAGTCGTTTCTCTTGGACAACTCCAGTCTCGCGAGAAATTCCTTGTCCAATTCGTGGGAAACGCGAGGACTTCTCTCCCGCATTTCTTTCTCCGTACGCTCGAGACGATTCCTCTTGCTTCTCTGCTTCTCCTTATTGCCATCACGATTGTTCTCACGATTCTCACGATTCTCGCGATTCTCGCGATTTTCACGATTATCGCGAATATCACGATTTTCACGATTCTCGCGACTCTCCTTGCTCTCCCGATTTTCACGACATTCTTTGACCTCGCTACGATTCTCACGACAGTCCTTGACCTCGCGACTAGCTTCTCTCGTTATGTCGCAGTGAGTCTGTGAGATTTCTCTGTTTTCACGGTTTTCTTGGATTTGCATCGAACCGGAGGATTCTTTGCTCTCCCGACTCTCCCGACTGTCGCGACTCGTACGGTGAGAATCGTTTCTGTGTTTACGGTCCTCGGAACGTCGATTTTGTCTTGGTCTGTCCTTGCTGTCTCGCCTGTGCTCGGAGGAGATTTTCATGCGTTTCGCATCGTCCTCGGGAGGTGCGTCCTGGGAGGAGCAGCGACGTTTTATCGTGACTGGAGCTGGGGAGGTTTGAGTCTGATTTTGCATGGGTGGAACGACGTGATGATTTTCCATGGGTTGTTGTTGCTGTTGGGCTCTTCTAGCTTCATCCCGATCCTTCTTCTCCTTCTCCTTCTCCTCCCGCTCCCTTCGTTTCTCTCTTTCCGCCGTTTTCTCCTTTTCTCGCCTCTCCTGATCCTCGCGTTCACGCCTTTTCTCCTTCTCGTGTTTGTCACGTTCCAGTCTCTCCTTCTCCTCCTTCTCGCGCTTTTCCTTCTCGAGCCTCTCCCGCTCCTCCTTCTCCTTTCGTCTCTCACGCTCGAGCCTCTCGCGTTCTTCCCTCTCGCGTTTACGCTCGCGTTCGATTCTCTCCTTCTCCTCCCGCCTTCTCTCCCGCTCGAGTCTCTCGCGCTCCTCCTTTTCCCTACGCTCCTGCTCCTCCCGCTCCTTTCTCTGCCTCTCCTTCTCCTGTTTTTCACGCTCGAGACGAGACTCGCGCTCTTTTCTCTCGCGCTCCTCCCTTTCGCGTCTCTCCTGTCGTTCTTTCTCCTCGCGCTCCTTCCTCTCCCGCTCGATTCTCTCCTTCTCGCGTCTCTCTCTTGCCTCCAGCTCCTCCCTCTCTTTTCTCTCGCGCTCCCGCTCCTCCCGGTCGCGTCGCTCTTTCTCCTGTCTCTCCTTGTCGAGTCTCTCCCGTTCTCTTCTCTCCTCGTCCTTTTCTCGCCTCTCTCGCTCCTCCCTCTCCTTTCTCTCCTGTCGATCACGCTCCTCCTTATCCCTTCGCTCTTGTCTCTCGCGTTCTTCCTTCTCCCGCCTTTCCCGATCCTCGCGTTCTTTACGCTCGTACTTCGCCTCCTTGGTCTCCTTCGGATGAGTCTCAGGCTCGACGACGCTCACCTCGTTCGTTATCGCAGAGGTTCGCTCCTCCCTCTCCTCGCGATCCCTGCGATTCTTCTCGTTCTCAGGTGGCGTCGTTTCTTCCTTTCTCGATCTCCTCGAGCAATCCTTCGAGCCTCTCGCGTGCCTGGACTCTCTACTCTCCTTACCGTCCCTCGATTCTCTCGTTTCCTTATTGCCACTCGTACCACCACCGCTCTCCTTCTTCCCTCGTCCTCTGGAAATTTCTGTGCTCGAGGATATCGACGAGGTCGACGAGGACGAGGATGAAGATGTCGACGACGACGAGAGCGTGCTACAAGGCACCGTTATCGTCGTCGTCGTCGTGACGGACGTTTGATGATGATGATGATGATGTTGCTGATGATGTCCAACGCTGGTCGAGGTGATTGTCGTGATGGTGGGCGAGGCGGTTGTCACCATTGCCAATGCCGCGCTCACCGACGTACACGTCGACGTGATTGCGTTTGTCGTGGGTAACGACGCAACTAACGTTACGGCCGTTGTCGCTGAGATCGTCGCGGAAGTTGCGGACGTAACGGCGGTTATTCCGCTCGTTGTCCGCGAGGTAGACGCGCCGAGATTCTGAGCTGGTGGCACGCTGTTGCTCGTACAACTACTCGAGGATGCCTGACCCGTAACAAAAGTATTGGCGCTCGTCGCGCTCGCGTTAACAGGACCTATCGGCAACGAGACCGGTGGTAATTCGGGACTCGTAGTCTTGATCGACGTACCGGGTGTAACCGGTGTCGCAGGAGTAGGATGAACGCAATTGTGAGCGATCATACGATCCGCCTTAGACGATGGTGTCACGAGAGTCGTGCACGTAGTCGTCGCTGTGCTCAATGTCGTCGTGACCGAGGACGTTGCGCAGATCGTACCGACGTGCGTCGAGGTAGGTGTCGATGACGACGATGATGAGGACGAGGAGGATGAAGATGAGGAACAAGCGACCGCTGGGCTGCTGCTACTGCTGCTCGACTGTACCGGTGGATGACTAGGGAATGGATATTGCAGGCCAACTTTACCACCGCAAGCACCGGCGATTAAATTACCACCGCTTGTGCCAATCGCTATTGTACCAACCGCACCAGTTACACCGGTAAATTCCCGCGGCTCGTACTTCTCGTTGAAATTCTCAAGTCTCTTAGAATCCTCGTCGAATACGCTTCTTTTCGCAAGCACGGATTTAACGATATCCGATGGTTGCACCTCGTTGAGATCGAGATCTAGAAGTTTGTGACGAAAGCGGAATCTCTCGGAAGCGGTAGCGTCGAGTTTTGCGAGAGCGTCGCCACCCGCGGCGCTCAAAGCACGCGAGCCCGACCACTTCTCGTACTTCTCGTCCAGCGAACGTATTCTCTCCTCGAGACTGGGTGATTGCGGTGCTGTCTCGCTGTCCGAGCTCGTCGGTGACGGACTCGGATGTCGCGGTGGCGGTGATGCAGGAGGTTGTGGCGCGGCGCGTGGACTCGGCGCTGATGGCAGACTCGCCGCGCAAGGTGGCGAAGCTACTTTGGCTATGCTCGTACCGCTCGGTCTTGCACAACCTCCGTTATTGTTGTTACTGCTACTCGTGTTATTGTTGTTCATCATTTGAGCAGCGAAACGAGGCAGTGGCAACGAGAGTGGACCTTCGTGACTACGCTCGCGAAATCTTCGTGGCTCGCTCGGTATCAAATTCTCCGGGCGTTCGTCGACCAACGGTGTACCCGGCCGCGAACCATCGTGGTGCTCGTGATGTCTGTGAAGTAAATGGAACGAGATATAATGATAGTCGTTTGAGGGATCAAAATTGAGATAATGGAGAGAACTTACCTGCTGGTGGTATCGCGTCGTCTCTTGCAAGGACCAGGACCCCTTCCCTCGCAGCTTCCTCTTCGCGCTGTGTGATGAACGAGTATCTTGCTATCGCTGACGCGTCTGACGTCCATGCCCTTTCTACCAGAGTGCGAAGTAACGAGTAGCGAGGCAATCTCCGGCTCGTCATCCTCGCAGAGTATCGTCGAGGCCGACGAATCGAGCTTGGCTCGTTTCTTGGGCGCAAAGCCCTCGTCACCGCTACTGTGACACTCCTCGAGTTGTTCCAGGAGATGAACTCGTTCTTTCTGCAAATGCCTGATATCAGGCGGTGGTAAAAGGAGTGGCGGTGGCGCAGGTGGCTCGACGCTCGTCACGACACTTTGGACCGTGTGACGTCTTGGCGGTGGAGGGAGATCGTCGTCGTTGAGCTTGCCACTGTCGTTAATCAGACTCGTCTCGTAGTCGTCGTGGCTCGCGCCGCTGCCTTGACTGAATTCGTCGTAACTTCGGAACCTTCGAAATCGAGAACAATACAGATGACGAAATGGATCGAGCGTGGATGGAGGAATTTTGGTACTCGGGCTCGAGTTGTGACAAGACAAGGCGCAATTTGCGTCGCACGTCGTTGTACCGGTACAATCGTACCTTCGCGGCGTTGGTTCGTTGTAATCACCCTCGTAGTAGGGATCTGTCTGATAAGAGCGTCTACTGCTACGCGACATTGCCGTTGGATGCGCCGGGCTTGCCCCGGGTGTACTTCCACCTCCTGGCGTACGCGAATAACTCGCCGTCCTCGCGCGCGGCGGCGTCTCGTAACGCGTGAAACGACTGCCGGCGTTTGGCACTGTAACAGCCGACTCGAAACTTCTCTCTCTCCTAAAATGGAAAAACAAAATCAGGGACGCGATATAATCTCGAATTTTTTTCCCATAATCTCATTTACATATTATTTATATATAGAGTAGAGACACGAGTGTATTCTATGTTTCTTTAACTCACGCCACATCGAATGTCGCTGCCGGAGATGGTCTCGTGTCCCAGGGCTTCTCGCCCGCGATACCCTGACGCTCGAGATGCTCGTAAAACGTTTCTTGACACTCTCTCGAGGCAAAGTCAACCTGCAATCGACGTCCTCGCAATGCCGCACCTCTCATCTCCTTCACAGCCGCTTGAGCACAGCTTATCTGCTCGAAAAAGACGAGCGCGTGCCCACGCTCACGGTCTACAACGACTTGCGTTATTGGACCGAATTGATGAAATTGCATATTTATGTATTTTTCCGAGACGCAATCTGCAATACGAGGCAATAGAGAAAAATGAATTTCAAAAAATAACGATGAGTAATATAAATAAGAATCGTAACTATGTTCCCTCGTACCTCCGATACCATCGACCCAAACGCACGACGTTGGCATCGATTTGCCAAAACCGAGTTTAATACGATTCGAGCCGAGATGTTCACCGTCCATCGATCTCATGGCTTTGACGACGCTACCGATGTCCGAATACTGGCAGAAAGCGTAACTCGAAACTGCTCCCTGTTTTTTTATATCAATTTCCTGGAAAAAGAAATAAAAGATTGAAAACGCGTAAAGATAAAACATTATCCAGGTGAGACAATCTATTCGTAACGACCATTGATAAGAAGAAGGCAATAAAAAAAAGAAACTGCAACGATACAAAAAGAAAATGTTAGAAACACTCACGATTATTTCACCGAACGGTTCAAAGTGCTTCCTGAGCTCGGAGGCGGTAACGTCTTTCTCGAGATTTCCGATGAACAACGTTCTCGTTGCCTTCGGATGATACTCATCGAGCTCCGCCTCGTAAGGCCTGAACTCGTTGTCCTCGACGTCGTATCCCTGATAAGGCGCGACCTCGATCTTACAACCGAAGAACAATTTGTCGTGCGATACTTCGAGGGCTTTTTCCACGTCCTCGGGCTTTTTGAAGCACACGAGGGCGTATCGGTCGCCCGCAGCGCCGACGACCTTGACCCACGTGACTTTGCCATGTTTCTTGTACTCGTGAAAGAGGCCGTCTTTCAACGATGTATCGCTACTTCGTGCTGGCAAATTTCTAACGCAAATAGCGAGCGGTCGACGGTCCTCGGTTACGGCCGCGTTCGCAGCTCGATGCGGTGAACTACCTGGTGAACTGCTACCACCCGACGTACTTCCCGCCGAGCTGCCGCTTCGACTGCTACGACTGCTGCTGCTCCCCGAACGACTCGAACCACTCGGCGAACTGCTACCGCTGCGCGATTTTCTTCTCTGTTTTTTGTGCTGTCGTAGCGTACCGCCACTTGCGCTTCCTCCTCCGACACCGCTGTTTCCACCACCTCCGACTGTGTGTAAGAAACAAAAGAATTATTTTCTCAAATTACACAATGGATGGAACGGATCCAAGAACTACAGTGGCTTGGAACGCTAGAGAATGTTTATGGATATAATTTGAGGATTTTGTGGTGCGTGTAGAGGATATTGTTTAGATAGTTAGAGATTCGACTGACCTCCGGACTCCTCCTGGTAGGCTTCCGTTGCAGCGGGCGACGGTGGCGGTGGTACCGAGGCGTATCTCGAGGATGCTGACTCGTAGCTCGACCACGAGGACGGTGGTATACTGCCACGATGACGTTCTAGATGAGGCGGGGGTGGTGGTCCCGTGGCATAGGGCCCGGTACGCGGGTACAACCGATCCCTCGCCCTTGTCGACGTCACGTGGTAACCGCCGACTGGTGTTGGTCTCCCACGTGGTATGTAACCACCCGAATCGACCGTCGAGGGATCTGTCGAGTGTTCCACAACCCGGTTGACTCTCTCACCGCCGTAGAAACTGCCGTGTGAGACGCGTGGCTCGAAAGCCTCGTTGACGCCTCTCTCGCTGACTCCGACACTGACTGCTGTTCCAACCGCACCGATACCAACGACTCCGACACCGACGACGACGGATCCATGATCCTCCGAACTTCTGAAACAAACGATGTAAGTTTCTTCTACATTCTTTCTTTTGTCCTTTCCAACCTCGACACTCTTCTCTTCTCCTTATTTATTTCATTTTCCCTCCGCATCGCTTATTTCTCGTTAGTCACCATCCGTTGCCAATTTTTGGAAATAATTGCTGATTCTTTGGTACGAAGACAAAATATGTTTAATTAATTGTAAGTTATGATTTTCTAAATAGTTTTGCATCCTATTAATATCCGTTTCATCACCATCAGACCTGCGAAGTGTAAAAAAATAATGTTTTAGGTTATTTTCTTATTCTTGTCCAGATGTATTTTTTTCGCTCTAAGCTTTCAAATACCCATCTATTATAATAATATTAATCATCACGATTACGTATTTCCATCTCTAATCAATCGATAATGTTTCAAATGCTTAGACACCGTTTCGTTTAACCACGACAAAAGGGAAGATTGCGACATAACCTCAAAATTCTCGCCACTGGTCGTTGACAAACAATTTGGCAAACCTCATTCGATAATTACGATTGCGAATAAATAAACGAAGATATAATAGTGTAATTAAATAAAACTCGTCTCCGTACTTCACTACACTGTGTGTTTTCATACTTCGTGGCACAATGTGTTTTCCATACTGAGAGAAAATGTACAAAAAAAAAAAAACATGAAAAGAAAAAAATTAATCGTACCGTAGTGTACACGAGTATGCCGGGAGTGCGTCGTAGGCTATATTA
Organism: Netelia fuscicornis; assembly: GCA_946811545.1. Classification (NCBI taxonomy): domain Eukaryota; kingdom Metazoa; phylum Arthropoda; class Insecta; order Hymenoptera; family Ichneumonidae; genus Netelia; species Netelia fuscicornis. Next base: position 1,782,072 of record OX328011.1, on the reverse strand, counting down.
TGTGGCACAGGCACGTGCAAACACTCGGAAACTCGAGGAAGGCCACGAACGATACGTGAAATCGGTCGGGCAGTAAGGCCTGATAACGACCCACCGGCGGTGAGTCGTTCGCACAAGTTTTTTTATAGTCACGGATGCGCGCGGGAAAACCTTGAATGTCTCGCTCCAGCTCAACGTTTGATGTGCTGTACGAACTGCGTCGTAATACCACAACGGTGCAGTCGCTATTTATTTTAAAGATTATTTGGCCACGATGACGAGTAGCCTGACGCAAGACTTTACAATAACAACAGGTGTGGTAGCGAGCGGCGGTTCTGTACTGTAAAAATTCGTCCGATAACGCGGAGCGAAGACAAATTCCGTCCGAAATCGATGCGTTGATCTATTTACCGATCGAAGATTTGAAAATCGCGCGATAGTTCTCGCTCTCGCCGAGAGATGTCACTATTTTAAATCGAGATAGACGCTCACAGATGTCGCCACGGTAGCGATGTTCGCAAGAATCTCACGTTTCGTGGGTTTATTTACAGCATTGTTAAGCGTCGCTAACATTTGTCTCGAATTACCCAAGTAAGAAGACACAAATCTTTTTCTCGTGTTAACATCTCATATAACAGTACGTTCCTCTCGACGTTGCGCGTGCGACAAATTACGTGGTTACTGTGACTCGAGAAACGTAATATCCTTGTGTCGAATCGATGCAAATTTATCAAAGACCGTTAACCCCCTCCCCACGAGTGCGTGACAATCGCCAAAATCGAGACCATATCCGGTGGCGTATCTAGCAACAAGAGAGAACACACAGCTTTATTTCTCGTTGGTGTGTCGCCGAGCGTGTAATTTCTGTGAGCCCTGTGGAAACGAGAGAATAGTGCTACGGTAAAGCGTATGGACGTTTTGGTACAGAGCAATTCAAAAGAGATGTCACCACCTACCATTCGTTTTACACAAAATCATTATTATACGGATTTCGTCGCGAATGGTTGATGAATTTTTGACGTTACTCGACGTAATGAAAGATTGATTAAATTTGTGTGTGGGTTCCTGCCCAAATACGTAACAAACTCTTAAGATTAATAGAAATAAAATTGGGTCGTCTATTGTTAACCGGGCAATCGCGGTATTGTTTCAATTCGATCGTTCGACGTTTAATTCTATTTATCCAGCCGCCTCTCTCACTCTCTCTCTCTCTCTCTCTCTGCATATTTACAGCACGATTACAGTCGAACGCCTGGACCGATTTTAATGAAATTTGGCAGGCTTCCATTTGAACACCGAATTAAAGTCCCGTGAGAAGGAAAGTCAAGTTGACAATCAATTAAAGCCGACGAATTCAAAATGGCCGACCATAGAACATAAAGGTTATCCAATATCAGCGCAAATTGATATTTGGAGGTTATGGAAGTCACTGATTTCGACTTCGTTCGTAACGTCAAAATTCAAAATGGCGGATCCAACATGGCCGACCTAATACGAACACAATATGAAAATAAAACATTATAAAGTTATGAAGATAATGATAAATAGTCCAAATAAGTTTTAAAGCGTCATTTGTTATTAAATTAACGATTAATTATAAACAAAATATCGAGATTTCGTAAATTCCTTTAAAAAAAAAAAAAAAAAAAAAAAAAAATTGGAATGCGTAGTTTTTGCACGTCCACGTGTAAGAACATATCGAAAATGCCACAGCATAACCGATAAGATTATCTCGAGAGTCGAGGCCAACAGTCGCTCGGATAACTGCGCGTTCATGCCAATCGAACTGTTTACATTTTTAGAACATTTTATTCGTCTTTTTTTTTTGTTTTTTTCTTTTTCTAAACATTATCTCCGGACAAAATAACGAAATAGATATATCAGTCTGTAGTTTGACCGACCTCGAGAATTTTTATGACGTCCACGACGTCAGCGTGGCGACGCGTCTATCTCCCCCCCCCCTCCCCCTCCCTTCCCCTCTTCCTAATTTAGCAAGGCTATAATTCTGTTCTCAGAATCACGCTGGAATTCCGGATGCGTGCGAGACGATTCACATTTCAAGAGCGGAAATGTAAAAAAACAAAAAAACAAAAAAAAGATAAATCTACAATAAAATAAAAACTCGGCGTGCAAAGTCAATCGGTAATTCGGTCAAGCGACTAATACGCGAGCTGACTATCGATTATCCTCGTCCCACGAGAGAGAGAGAGAGAGAGAGAGAGAGAGAGAGAGAGAGAGAGAGAGAGAGAGAGAGAGAGAGAGAGAGAGAGAGAGAAGAGAGCAGGAGAGGAAGAGACGGAGAAAGAGAGAGAGACAGCAGGAGAGAGAGAGAGAGAGCAGGAGAGAGAGAGAGAGAGAGAGAGAAGAGCAGGAGAGAGAGAGAGAGAGAGAGAGAGAGAGGCAGAGCAGGAGTGAGAGAGAGAGAGAGAAGGGGTTGTCTCACGATCGATGAGACGAGTGGGGGGTAGTTCCCAAGTACGGCATGGGTGCAACGGTAAAAAGGAAAAATAACAGAGAGATAGAGAGAGAGAGAGAGAGAGAGAGAGAGAGATCAGAGAAAAACAATAAAGGAAGAAAAATAAAAAAAAAATAAAAAGTTTCGCCAGGCTATGGGAATGGGACAGGTGCGAAGACACTTACCTTCCTCCATAGGCGATGCTCTTCTTCCCAGGACAATAAACATTCATCCTCGTAGATGTTTAATTTTGAATTTATTTATTTATTTTTAATTTTTTTTATTTCTTTCGTATCCACACGCGAATATAAATCGTATATTCATTCACCATTTGTATATATGTGTTTGTGTCCGTATAATATAGTTATAAAAATTTTATATATTAATAATTTTTATATAAAATTTTTACAACATATATATATATATATACATAGTTTATATATAAAATCTGTATATATATATACAAATTTTTATTTCAATATATAAATACATATAATATATATATTTATTTATATATAATTTATATATTAAAGAAATAATATATAATATATAATAAAAATTTATATATATATATATATATACACATTTTTATTTCAATATATATTTATTGAAATATATAAATATATATATAAAATAATAATATAATATATATAAAATATAATATATGTATATAATATGTATATATTATATATATATTTATTATATAATATATATTATTTCTTTAATATATATAATTTATTATATATTATATATATTATATATTATATATATTATATACATAATATATTATTTATTATATATATATATATATATATATATATATATATATATATATATATATATATATATATATATATATATATATATATATATGTCTGTGTGTGTGGGTGTGTGTGTGTGTGTGTGTGTATTATTGTTCGCGTCCGCATATATATTTAATTATGTTAATCACAGTTTATTTTTTCATTAACAAATAGTAATCCAAATCACTGTATTCCAACACTGCATCCAATGCGTCGACGAGGGGGGCCGATGAAGTTTATAATCCAACGTTATATTCCAAATGATTCTTCCACGGATCACGTTCAGCACGTTTTTTCGTTGTTGTTATATATATATATATTTTTTTTTAAATATTTTTCTTCCTCTATCACACTCGCGATTACGTTTTCATCACTGACGCGATTTATTTTTTATTTTTTCCAAGAAAAAAAAAGCACCAAGATCGTTCGCACTTGTTTTTTAATTTTTTAAAATTGTTTATTGTTGTTTATTTTCAGTTAGATCGATTTTCGTCGAGTCACGAGGATTCTGGCGAAGCGTGGAAAGGATCGGCGGATAAATTACAGCGGGACGAGAGTAAATAAGGAATTTTACCGTACTTGGGTAAGTCGAGAAAATTATAAATAATAGCGATAATTTTCTAATTAATAACGAATAAAAATAATTGCATGCATTTTTGCTTTTATTATTATTATTTTTTTAAAATTAATCTAGTCGACAATATTGAATAATAATTATCGATAAAATAAAATTTGTAAGATTGATAAATATTTGATATTAATAATTTATTAAATCGATAAATAATAATGTGACAAACTTACCCGTGAGCGGGAAACCTATGTTGAAGATGCTGTGGCTCGTAGTATTGTGTCGTGAGCGCTCTCTCGTCCAATGTGTGCTCGGTCGCGTGTGCCTTCGCTGCGGACTTGATATCCATGAACGCCACCGTCGCTGATGCACTACCGGCGATCGTCGAACCGCCGACGCTACCTCCGGATCCCGTACCAACGCCTGAGCCAACCTCGGTACCATCCCCTGTCGAACCTCCCGAACCACCGTCCACGGGGCATTCCTCGCCCCGTGGCAACAACTTGACGCTCTGCACGCGTCCATACCTAAATCAACATACCAGAATAACAACGAATTTAGATCAATGATGGAAAAAACGAGGAAGAAAGAAGAAGAAGAAAATGAAAATGTCAAGTTTTTTTGATAGACTCGATGAGTATTTAATTATTGGCGATAATTTATGTTAATATTAATTATCAATATTGATAATAGTCGTACGTAAGCAGGAATGTTTTTTTTTGTGATTTATAATAATTAGTAGTAGGGGTAATTAGTAATGTAATATGAGGAAAAATGTTTGTTTTTGTGACGTTTTTTAAAACGCTGGGCGTATGAGTAAGATTAGGAAATGTAGATTTAATTATTGGAGATAATTAATGTTAACGTTAATTAGTAATATTGTTAACTAGTCACGCATAAGCATGTTTTCTGTGATTTATGATAATTAATATCAAAGTTCATGATTAATATAATGTAAGGAAAAAAACAATATTTCTTTTATCGTTTATATTCGTAGCGTTTAATTTTTTTATTTTTGTGAAGTTGGTATGTGAGTAAAATTAGGAAATGTATATTTAATTATTGGAGGTAATTAATGTTAACGTTAATTAGTAATATTGTTAACTAGTCACGCATAAGCATGTTTTCTGTGATTTATGATAATTAATATCGAAGTTCATGACTAATATAATGTAAGGAAAAAAAACAATATTTCTTTTATCCTTTATATTCATAGCGTTTAATTTTTTTTATTTTTGTGAAGTTGGTATGTGAGTAAAATTAGGAAATGTATGTTTAATTATTGGAGATAATTAATGTTAACATTAATTAGTAATATTGATAACTACTCACACATAAGCATGTTTTCTGTGATTTATGATAATTAATATCAAAGTTCCTGACTAATATAATGTAAGGAAAAAAACAATATTTCTTTTATCGTTTATATTCATAGCGTTTAATTTTTTTTATTTTTGTGAAGTTGGTATGTGAGTAAAATTAGGAAATGTATATTTAATTATTGGAGATAATTAATGTTAACGTTAATTATTGATATTGATAACTACTCACACATAAGCATGTTTTCCGTGATTTATGATAATTAATATTAACGTTAATTACTACCATAATATACGAAAATCAAATTAAACCCTATTTTTAAAATTTTTGTCACGTTTTATAAAATCCTAGTGTGTAAGTAAAATTTGGAAATGCGTGAAAGGATGCGCGTAGTACGAATTCGTTGATTTTGTAAATCTAGATATAAATATGTATATATGTCAGGTCTGGAATGAACCGGACAATAATAATCGCTCGGCTCGAGAGCGTCACGAGAGTTATAATATATATATCCCCCAAGTTTAAACCTCTACGGTCAATAAAACGAGCGAGAGCAAGTGCTCGGTTCTCTTTTTATGATATACGTATGTATCCCACACAGATCCACACAAACACACGTATAAAGTATAAAAATATAAGTGTATGTATGTAACGTAGAAAGAAGCAGGGAAACGCAAGAGATAAAGTATAATGGTGAGTCTCGCGAGTCTGCTTGGCAATGGTGGGCGCGAGAGAGAGAGAGGGACGCGAAGAAAAGAAGAGAGGGCTTCTCCCGCATGGCAACGCCTTAGTTTCGTTCGTGGCTCGCGATCGTGTGGCCGACGGCTAGGGGGAACTCTGTTGGTCGTGCGAGACGTATATACGTCGATGAAGAGGGGACATGTAGAGGGCAATGGAGGACGAGAGAGAGAGAGAGAGAGGGAGAGATGGGAAGATAGAGATGAAAATGGAATAGGCAGAGAAGAAAAAGCGTAGTTCGGAGATTCTGAAAGTCCTCGCCTGGGCGCTGGGGCTTTTCGCGTAATACCGGACACGAGCGTGCGAAATTAAATCAAGGAAAAAGGAAGTGGGCGACGGAGAAAGAATTCGAGAGAGAGAGAGAGAGAGAGAGTTAGGGGAAGGATAAAAAGAAAGAAAGAAAAAAATATATGGGCATGGTATATAGAACGATGGGGGTGGGGGGAGAGGGCTATAGTCTATAGCCCCGAGAGCGTCGGCTCGATCGAAACTTCCTCGTCTCGTTCTCTCTCCCTCTTTCTCACTGCGTTCGCATTTACGCAGATATAAAAGCCCTCTCGCGGATGTTTTTGCCGGGGGAGGCCATGACGGCTCTCGCTCCGTTGGGTTGAGTCAGAGGGAGCGGCAGCAACTTTGGAGAGGGGCATCGTATAAAGCCCCAGTGAAAGAGAGAGAGAGAGAGAAAGAAAGAGAGAGAGAGAGAGAGGAGTATACGCCATATATAGCTTACAATACACAGCTGTATATACGTATATAGATAGATAAAAAGAGAATGAGATAGAGAGAGAGAGAGAGAATGAGATAGAGAGAGAGAGAGGGAGAGAGAGAAAAGCGTATAGTATACGACATATATAGACTTACACAATATATATATATATTGATAAAAAGAGAACGAGAGAGAGAGAGAGAGAGAGAGAGAGAGAGAGAGAGAGAGAAGCATATAAGGAGAATTGCGGGAGTGTAAAGCGAAGTGGGGAGGGGAGGGGGAATGAAAAAGAGGGGATATTCGGACCGTTGGTAAAGTGGTGGGGATAGGCGAAGTATGGGGAGGAGGAGGGGGGGATGAAGTAGGTAGCGATACTGCTAGTGCGCTGACGCTGCAAGTTCGTTGTGAACGTGGTGGGGGAAGTGTGGTAGGGATACGGCGACCTCCACGTTGGAGAGTTCCAAGTTGCCAGTGCGCATGCGCATACAGGTAGTAGGGATACACCGACGTACGCGATTGGTCGGAGAGGCTAGAGAATATAAACGCAAGCGCAGATACCCGGACAGCCTCGACTGTTCCCGGGGAGTCGCCCGTCTCATCTCGCGCGAGTTGCACGCATATTTTGCCTTAAGAAAATTATTCTCTCTTCAACGTTTTAAAACTCCCAAAGAAAATATCTTCACGGACCGTTTTATTTCAGTTTAAACTTGTTTTTTAATATCTTTTCTTTTTTTTTTTTTTGTTCATTTTATTTTAATAATTTCTTTTCATTCTTTATTATTCATCCTTCCTTTCGTTTGGGAATTTTATTATATATTTTCGCCTCGAATCGTCTCGTTGTCTCGTATTTATAACAGCTGGCCTTGTTGGGAAACGTTCTCACTAGAAAATTGAAAAAGCGAAGAACGATTTTCTTGTACCAGAGGAGGAATAATAAATAAGAAACGAATTTTTTCGCGTGTTTATTATTGTAACAAAAAGAAAAAGGAGAGAAAAGCATCGATGAAGACGAATAGAAAATATAAATATACCCAGACATGTTGTAAGGGAATAAATATATAATCATAGTGAAAAGGCAAAATGACGTTCTTCGTTCAGCCCGAAAGAGGAAGACAAATAATAATAAAACGTTCCGGAATATTTCTTAAGCAACCCAGGAAAGACATATTTTCTTTTTCTAATATTACAATGGCGAGACTACTGGGAAGATTCTCGTCCAACAGTCCAGCGTCATCGACTCGATTGGGAATACACACACACACACACATACATACACAGCTTCGCTTCGTATTTTAGGGCGGGGTCCTCGCTGTATATCACGCGCAACTCGATTTCTCCGCATCGCAGAGCGCCGTCGACGACCAATTCTCGCGTTTCTCTTTCTCCATCTCTCTCTCTCCCTCTCTCTCTCTCTCACACACACATACATTCTGTGATATTTTACGCGTCCCCATTTTTCCGTCGGCACGATTCCTCGCGCATGTTTCTTCGTATTTTTTTCACATCTTTCTCTAAGTTCTTCGCAAGATTACAATGTGAATTTGCTAAAACGATATAATCACAAAAAAAAAACATTCGTTTCTATCTCCCTCTCGAGTGGATTTTTTTTCCCCGAGGACTTTGGAAACGCGTAATGGCTGCCCGAGGACACTTTTATTCGTTGGAAATCAAGAGGTGCGTCGTTCGAAAGAAAAAAAGAATTTAAACAGAGATCGATGACGAACCAGGATTTATTATCAACAATTGCTCTGATGTAATATACGTGTTGTGATTTTTTTTAAAATTGTGTTTATAAATACTGTTTATATAAATTGTATGTACAGGAATTGTTCCAAGTACAATTTTTCTTAGTTCTCTAAACGACGAGCCAACGATTGTTCGTGTGGTTCGCATTATAAACGCTGACTAAAGAAAAAAAATTATATATATATATATAAATTTTTTTTTATTATATATATATAATAATAAAATTTTTTTTATTATATATATAATAAAATTTTTTTTATTATATATAATAAAATATATTTTTTTTATTATATATAATAAAATATATATTTTTTATTATATATAATATATTTATTATAATAAATATATATATTTTATTATAATAAATATATTATATATATATATTTATTATAATATATAAAATAATATATAAAATATATATATTTATTATAATAAATATATTATATATATATTTATTATAATAAAATATTATAATAAATATATATATTTTATATATATTTATTATAATATTTTAAAATATATTATATTATATATTATATTTAATATTATATTAAATTATAATATTATAATATTATATTATATTAAATTATAAATAATATTTATAAATATATATAAAATATATAATTTTATTATAATAAATATATTATATATATATTTATTATAATAAAATATATTTTATTATATATAATAAAATATATTATATTATATATAATAAAATATATTTTTATTATATATAATAAAATTTTTTTTATTATATATATATATGTACGAACCAGGATTTATTATCAACAATTACTCTGACGTAATATACGTGTTGTGTTTTTTTAAAATTGTGTTTATAAATACTGTTTATATAAATTGTATGTACAGGAATTGTTCCAAGTACAATTTTCCTTAGTTCTCTAAACAACGAGCCAACGATTGTTCGTGTGGTTCGCATTATAAACGCTGACTGAATAAAAAAAATTATATATATATATATAGTACGTTGTGTTTTGACGAGCGATCGATCGGCGTGCTCGAAGGCTCGGCTCGGGCGAAACGGCAATGAGAACCGTCGGTATAAGGAGATACATAAAGTGGTATAGAGAAAAGTGAAGCAATATCAAACGAGGAACGACCGTGGAGATTTTTTTTTCTTTGCTCGTCGATAGAGTTGTGTACATTATTATTTTGCCTGAAAATAACGAAGGGCAAAAAGTTTATGGTTCTTAGAATTATCTGGCTAATGTAAGGGCGGGTTTGTAGAAGAGAATATTTTTTGTTTGTTTACTTTTTTTGGCTTGTTACGTTCAACGAACTCGGGTCGATGGCGAGTTTGCAAGGATGAAGGAATTTTTGATTTGAGAAGAAAATAGTTGGTTTTTTTTGTAGAGAAATATTGAATATCTGGAAAACTAGGAAGTTTTGCCTAGTCCGACGGTAAAATATCTGGAGAACTATGAAGCTTTGGCTAGTCCGACGGTTAAAATGTCTCGGATCGAGTTTTCAATTTTGAGGTTTTGGTTCAGGGCTTTTGGGAGATTGGCTTTGCTCGAGAGGGGAAAGGGTCATACATATAAAATGTAGGCGAGCACAAATAGCGTATCTACGTGAGAGAAAGCAAATTCGAATGGGAGAGAGAGAGAGAGAGATACAGTCGAAAAGGTGGACACAGAAACGGACACACACTAACGTGACGAACGTCTTTTGGCATATCGTTGTTCCTTGGTGAGGTTCGCACGCACGCGTCGTTCACCATCGTCGTCGAGGATGTTCCCCAGGTCGTTGCGGATTCTCGAGTGGGGAATGGACGATGTACAGTAGGAGCGAGGTGGAGGAGAAGGGGTAAGGGGAGTGGAGGAGAAGGGGTAAGGGGAGTGGAGGAGAAGGGGTAAGGAGAGCGGAGGAGAGTAGGGAGATAAAACGGTGGAGTCGGAGAGGGGAGTGGGGACAGGGAGAAGAAGGAAGAAGTGGAGAGAGGAGGAGGAGGAAAGTGCCACGGTGGCTGGCTTGGGTCGGTCGCTGCTTTGGCGCTGGCGGGCGAGCCGTGAACCGTGCCGACGGTTCGGTTTTCTCGTCTCGCGCTCCCTTCCGCTCTTTTTTTATATTCCCCCCTCCTCCTCCGTCCCTGTCGCTTCGACTCTTTATATACTCTACCGCGCTCCCTCCCCCGACTCCCTGCTAGTGCGATCTCGAACCGCGGCACGAACACGCGTCGTGGAAGGGAGGGGGGAACAGGAGGAGGGGGCAACAGAGCTCGTCGAGGAATTTTACTCGGGCAGACTCGCTCCCGGGCTCCAATGCATGACGCACCTACACGGTTTGTTATAGGCTGAGGAAGAGAGAGAAAGAACGTAGCAAAACTCTGTAGCCGCAAAACGTGTCGTCGCGCGCGCTCTCCCACAGTTTGCCCGTGTGTCTTCTCTCTCTCTCTCTCTCGTTTCCACTTCTTCGTCGTCTTTTCCATCTTTCTCGCTCGCTCTCTCGGACTTTGCTTTACGAGATGGCATTAACGCAAGAGTCTCCATAAACCAAGGGAGTCTCTAGGTCAGAAACGACCTCGCGTTTGTTCCCCTCCTCTCTCTCTTCCCTGTCTCACGTTCTACTCGTGCATTCCCTTTTTACACGGTCTTTCGTATTTTTCTACACCGTACACACACGAACGTTCTATACTATTTTCTATTATTTGCTTTTCAACCCCTCTCCTTATAGATAGTTACTTGCTGCATAGCGCTCAGAGACCAAGGTAAGTTGTATGCACAAATTGTAATGTACGACCTCCTTATACTTCGCCTTTTTACATCTCTTCTCCTCATACACATCTCCAATCTGAAATTCCACCATCAACTACTCCGTTGGACCTACAATTTTTCTTACGCGAGTTCCAAACTACCGAAAGCACAGAAAAAAACCACAGAAAAAAATCCATCGATACGAGCGGGAATCGAACTCTGGTCCCCTGGATGTGAGTCGAGAACGCTACCGCCTAGACCACTGTCTCCCCCCACTTCTCATTATTATTTTCGCCTCTATAACTATACTACCTCCATTATTACAAATCTCGCATTATGCAAATTAAATTAACGCCATGATCTAAAACAAATTAAACAAAAATAGAAAATAAGTGGAAAAATAACCAACAATAGCCGAGAATAATGAATATCAGAGAACAGAGAAAAAAAAAGTGAGAGAGAAAGAAAATGTTGTCCTCGCGATTCTCGACTCGCCATCCCATTACGCAATTCTCGACTCGAGGGCGGCCCGACGGATCGGATTTATAGTTACACACAAACACAAACACACGGACTCACGGTTGTGTCCCTACACGTATACGTTTCGTACGTGACGCGAAGGATTATAATGACGCTAGTACTCGGTTTTGCAGTATTACGTATCCGCTCAATGGTGAAAAGAAAAATCGTGTTCGGTAACCGTGCCGAGATACATTTACTATTTACTCAGAGGTAAAGAGAGAGAGAGAGAGAGAGAGAAGGAGAGAGGGATAGAAAGAGATAGAAATAGAGATAGAGGGATCGTGGAAAATCCTCGATATATATCTCTGTATGTACGCTCGAGAGACGACGTTATGTTCGCGAGACCGTGTGCGGGGTCCATTTGCATGAGCTCGCCGTGTTTGCGAGAGACGATCCCCTCGTTTCCCGCTAGAGGGACGAGGAGTCACGGTAGCGCGAGAGAGGGATGAAGAGGGGAGCGGGTGCGGAGGATTGGCGAGGAGGTTAGGGGGAGGGAGGGGGAGGGAGAGCGAACGTCGAGCAGTGAAGAAGTAGGAGGAGGGGGGAATGGGGGGGGGGGGGTTACGTGACCCACGTAGGTATATAAGCACGCGCAGGAGACTCGACCTCGGTAAAGGGCGTTGAGACGACGACGACGACGACGACAACAGCGACGACGCCCGTTCACGTAGACCTCGTAATGTTTCATCGTGGGAAAAAAAAGGAAAGAAGAAGATTGAGGGAGGAGGGGGAGGGGGAGGAAGAAGAGGAGAGAAAAAAAGAAACGGAAATAGCAAAGTCGAGCTTTCGAAGGGGGAGAGGGGGATGCGAAGGAATGTTCGCGCGTTTGTACAATAAATTTTCTTTTCTTCGAGCTTGAAAACATCCCCCCCCCCCCCCCCCCCCGTGTTACAGGCCTCCCACGTTATTTGACAATGGATATTTATTTATTTCCGATAAATTGTCACGAGCTATTTTTCGAAAAGGGAAAATTGTGTCGCTCGAAGACTGTTTAATAATAGAATTGGAGGGAGGGGGGGGAGTAGATAAGAAAATGGAGATGAAAATGTGATTTGGGAGAGAGGAAATAAGTTTGGGGGGTGGGAATTTCTGGTTCGACATAGTTTTGGGTCCAAGGAACGCGCGCGTGCGTGTTGTTGTTGTGCGTTTGGGGAAAGGACGAAGGGGATGAGAGGTTCCACCGTTCTCCATGGGGACGATCGTTTGTCTTTCCGCACGTTGGGAATCGTGGAGGTACGTGGGAGAGAGCGAGAGAGAGAGAGATGTATAGGAGTATGTGTGTGTGTGTGTGTGTGTGTGTATGTGTGCAAGGAAATCAATACATTGGCGAGACGAGGCAGAGAGAGAGAGAGAGAGAGTTCGAAGAGGACTAGCAAGATCGAAAGAGAGAGAGAGAGAGAGAGAGAGAGTTTGAAGAGGAAGAGCAAGATCCAGAGAGAGAGAATTCGAATAGGACGAGCAAGGTCGAAAGAGAAGAAAGAGTTCAAAGAGGACGAGCAAGATCCAAAGAGAGAGAGAGAGAGAGAGGACGAGCAAAAAAGAAAGAGAAAGAGAATGAGCAAGATCTAAAGAGAGAAAAAGATAGAGAGCAAGATCTAAAGAGAGAGAGAGAGAGATAGAGAGCAAGATCTAAAGAGAGAGAGAGAGAGAGAGAGAGCAAGATCTAAACAGAGAGAGTGAGAGAGTCAGATCTAAAGAGAGAGAGAGAGGGAGAGCAAGATTTAAAGAGAGAGAGACAGAGAGCTAAATCTAAATAGAGAGAGAGAGAGGATTCGAAAGAGAGGCGCATCTCACCTTTGAGGACAAAATTTGCAAAGACAGTTACCGTAATAAACATAACGCATCGACAAAAACCCTAGAGAGAGAGAGATTGATTGATTGATTGATTTGTTTTTATTACACCCAGCTTGTTTGCTTTGGGACAATTCACGACAACATTTCCATGCTTGCCATTTACAAAATAACACAGCGAGCACGAGAAAAAGAAGCAACATAGGGAAATAATGTATTTACATTGCTTCACCTCAAATTAAAGGTTAAACTAAAAAATAAACAACGAAAAACAAAAATAAAATAAACAATAAAAAAAGAGAGTGAGAGAGAGAACCCACCGCGAATTCTTGGCAGTGGCAACAAGATCACGTTTTTTTTTTCTTTATTTACGTCCGTTGCATCGATAAAAAAAAGAAGAAAAAAATAAAGAAACCAAACTTAAGAAAGGAAATGAAAGAGAAAAAAACGAAAAATACGTCGAGGAGAAAAAAAAATCATATAACGAGACGAAAAGAAAAGAATCTTTCGGCGTGCCCCGACGACGGAGGAGAATCGTCGGGTGGACGTGTAAGCGCGCCAGTTTCACGATTCTGCGAAGACGTCGACTGGAGAGAAGCGTGGAAAGGGTCGAAAGAGAGAAAAAATAAAAAAATGAAGAAATAAAAAAAAATAGAAAAGAACAATGTAAGAACGAGGGAAGTGGTTCTCTCTCTCTCTCTCTCTCTCTCTCTCTCTCTCTTGCTTGCTCTCTCTCTTTCTCTCGCTCTCTTTCTCTGCGTGTCGTGCGACGACTACGGTATGCACGTCGCACGAGAGAAGACGACGAGCGAGCCCCCCCCCCCCCCCCCCCCCCCTCCCGCATCACTTCCCTATAGAAATGAGAGAAAGAGAGAGAGAGAGAGAGAGAGAGAGAGGGAGAACAGTGAGATGCTGTTGCTTTTGTTCCTCACGATTCTCCACGCCCGTTTTCTCTCGACTCGTTCTCTGCACTGGCAAACAGAATAAAGCCCCGAGTGTGTCTCATGTGTGTGTTTGTGCCTGTGCCTGTATCTGTGTGTGTGTGCGTTGTGTGTGTACCTGTGTGTAAGCGAAGTGGTCACCGTGTGGACAACACGGGAAAAACCGAGAGAGACGAATAATCTTTCCTTCTCTCTTCTCTCTCGCCTCTTCTTCTTCTCTTGAAATATTGTTAATAAAATTGTATTGTAAATATTCCTCTTTTGAAATATTGTTTACAATATTTTATTGTTAATATTCCTTTCCTGAAATATTGTTAATAAAATTGTATTGTAAATATTCCTCTCTTGAAATAT
>OX328011.1:1544935-1762435 GCA_946811545.1 Netelia fuscicornis | reverse complement strand
TCTCTCTCTGTTTCTCGTTCTCGCCCGCTCTATGTGTGTGTGTATAGAATGCATACTAATGAAGTTCGTCGGAGAGGGAAAATACAGAGGCACCCTGAGGTTTGTGGATACGTACTGGAAGGATCCGAGTAGATTCGACGGTGAAGCAATTGTTCCAATCGACGAACGAATTAATTCCAAGAAAAATTAATATTGATAATAATAATAATGTTAATTATTAATAATTAATATTATTATTATTGATTAATATTATTATTAATAGCATTAATAATATTAATAATCATATAATACAATTAAAATCGTAGGTCGTTGGAAAAATCGATAAACGAATTAAGTCGAAGAAAAATGGATATTAATAATAATATAATATAATTAAAATCGTAGGTCGTTCGAAAGGCTAAAATTGACACGTTAATGAACGAAAAATTATCGTTGGTTTGAGAAAAGGTAAAGCATGTTTGTAAATTAAATCGTTTATTTAAACGAATTAATTTGAAAAAAAAAACGTAACGGAAAAGTGATAATAATAAAATTTATTATTATTATTATTATCGCGGGTAGATTTAGGGAACAATATTTTTCACGAATGACCTTCATTGAATTACCATCATTTCAGGTAAAATGCGACACGTTTCGAAAATACAGTATTTTAATTGAAATAAATATGAAATTATAATATCACATATTTGATTATAATCAAGTATTATAATCAAGCAGCCAATAATATTTTTTATTTCGATAAAAGAATTGAAAAATTCAATTAAAAAATTACCATATTTTAATTAATATAAATGTAAAATTACAATATCACATATTTGATCATAATTAAATATTAATTACAATCAATCAACCAATATTTTTTTTAATTCCGATAAAAAATTCACAAATTCGATATCAAAATTATAATATTTCAATTAAAACAATTACAAAATAACAATATCCCATACTTGATCATAATTAAACATTAATTACAATCAATCAACCAATAATTTTTCAAATTCCAATAAAAGATTGGAAAATTCGATAAAAAAAAATTACAATATCCGATATTTGATCATAATCAAATATTAATTACAATCAATCGACCAATAATTTTTCAAATTCCAATAAAAAATTGGAAAAGCACAAGTGTGTTTGCGGTACGAAGAAGGAGTTATTGAAAATGCTAGACTCGGCGGACGTACGCGAGGCTGCGAAACAACGTTGGCCGTTTGGCAACGTCGCCTATCCTTCGAGAATACACCTGTAGGTATTAAACCTTGCTCTGCCCTCTCCGCTTGTAGCGGAGAGCGCGCGCGGCCGATCAACGGCCAAGCGAGGAAGAGAGGTACGACCGAGCGTCCAGAGAGAGAGAGACGAAAAAGCGAGAGAGAGAGAGAGAGAGCGCGCGCGAAAGAGAGAGAGAGCGAAAGAGAGAGAGAGCGAGAGAGAGAGAGAGCGAAAGAGAGAGAGAGAGAGAGAGAGAGAGAGAGAGAGAGAGAGAGAGAGAGAGAGAGAGAGAGAGAGAGACCGCTATTTCTCTGTATAAGCGCTGTGTGATCGCTTTGGGCGTTCTCGTCTCTCTTTGGCACTGCCACGGTGTGTGCGTGGCGTCCGCACCTCGTAAAATTTTCGAACGAGTATAGGCCACTATGTGTACGAGAGAGAGAGCGACAGAGAGGGAATACATTATGTGTATAAAATGTATACGAGCAGGTTGAGCGAGAAAAAAATACATTTTTTACGATCGTTTCTTGTTTTTGTTTTTTTGTTTTTTGTTTGTTGGCGAATCAGGCAGGGAAATTTTTTTATTCTTTCCGTGGGAAAAAAAAAATCTTGATCGGGCTTGTAGTTGGATCATGATTGTATTAAAAAAATTGAATGGAAAATTTCGATCTTGATAATAAATTGGGATGATGGAAAATTTTTTGTTTGTTTTTTTTTTTTTTTTTTGGATTGATAAATTCGGGAATGGCATTGATATTATTATTGTTGAGGACAAAGAGTAATTTATTTAGACAAAGAGTTTTATTTATTTTGGAAAAATTGTTGAAGAGATACTGAGAGAGAAACGTGATTGAGAAATCTGATAGAAAAATCTGGAAAAAGGAAAATTTTTAAATTCGATAGCATTTTTTTTTAAATTGATAAGTTTATGAATGAAATTTTTACTATTATCGTAAAAAAAGAAAGAAATATTTGATTAATTCTGGAGAAATGGTCGAGGAGAAACCAAGAGAGAGAAATCCGATTGAAAAATCTGGAAAATTCTAGAAAATTGATAACGTGTAAATTCCATTAAAATTTTTTTTAAATTGACAAATTCACCAATAAAATTTTTACTATTATCGTAAAAAAAAAACAAATATTTAATTACTTCTGGAACAATCGTTTAAGAGAGACGAAGAGAGAGAAAACTGCCATAAAAATCTGGAAAATTTTAGAAAATTGAAAATTTTTAAATTAATTAATTTTTTTTTTTAAATTGGCAAATTCACGAATCAACTTCTTACTATTATCGTGAAAAAAAAAAGCAAACAAATATTTTCTTAATCCTGGAAAAACGCTCGAAGAGAGACTCAGAGAGAGAGAGACAGAGAGAGAGAGAGAAAAGTGATTGACCGTAACGGGACGTTGCCAAATACGCGTCCCTCTTCAAGAAAGTGCCGGAGAGAAAGAGAAACGCTCGAGAAGTCACACAAACACACACACACACACATACACACAAAGAGACGCGTGGGCTTTCGTTGCTACCAAGTCGATTCGCGCTCCCTCTGGAACTCTCCTCTATCGTCGACCTTGAATTTGTCCCCTCGTGCGCTTTATTTATATCTCGCTCATTCTCTCTCTCTCTCTCTCTCTGTCTCGTTCTTCGTTCCCTCTTGGACGTCACAGTCAGGAGCAAACGCGAAGACTGATGTGTACATCACAAAGCATACGACACACACACACGCGCGTGGAAAAAGAGAAGGGGGAGGGGAGGGGGAGGGGGATGAAAAAGAGACGGAACTACACGATCCGAGTTCCATTGATTCGCAGTCGTCGAACAACGAATGCAAACTAAATATATGTGACGTATACATATATAGACGATCTCCCCCCCCTCCTTCTCTCCCGCTCCTCCACCACGCCTTTCTTCAACCCTCTTGAAAGAATCGCCTCTTGGTATTATTTTCGTCGACCTTGAACGCAAAGAGATTTTTTTTTATGCAAGTTTTTATTTATTTATTTATTTATTTATTTATTTGATTTTTTTTGTTGTATTTTTACTTCCTTTACTTTGTGTGGTCTTGTCTTGAATGAGACAAGGGGACTGTTTGTTCTGTAGACGTTGGGTCGTGAGTTGAGAAGATTGTGTATTTTTCAAGGTAGGTGTGTATTTATAAATGGGTTTGAATAATAATGATAGTGATAATTAAATAATGAAATAGGAAGATTCAATTATTTTTGGGTTTTTGTTTATTGATTTTTAGATCTGGGTTATTAACAATGGGAATAAAATGAAATTTGTATAATGAAATACATTTTTTGCTTTTATTTATTAGTTTTTAGATTTGTATTATCAAAAATCGTGATAAAATCTAATTTGTATAATGAAAGACATTTTTTGCTTCTATTTATTAATTTTTAGATTTGTATTATCAAAAATCGTGATAAAATCAAATTTATATAACGAAATCAATTTTTTGCTTCTATTTATTAATTTTTAGATTCGTATTATCAAAAATCGTGATAAAATCAAATTTATACAATGAAATACATTTTTCGCCTCTATTTATTAATTTTTAGATTCGTATTATCGAAAATCGTGATAAAATCTATTTCTATTTATTAATTTTTGGATTCGTATTATCAAAAATACGAATAAAATCAAATTTATATAACGAAATACATTTTTTGTTTCTATTTATTAATTTTTAGATTCGTATTATCAAAAATACGAATAAAATCAAATTTAAATAATGAAATACTTTTTTGGCTTCTATTTATGAATTTTTTAGATTCCTATTATCAAAAATACGAATAAAATCAAATTTATATAATGAAATACATTTTTTCCTTCGATTCATTAATTTTTTTTAATTCCTATTATCAAAAATACGAATAAAATCAAATTTAAATAACGAAATATTAATATTCAACCATATTTTCTCCTCTTAATTACTTTTTACATTTGTATTATCAAAAATTGCCATAAAATCAAATTTATATAATAAAATACATGTTTTCCTTCCATCCATCAATTTTTATATCCGTATTATCAAAAAATAAGTATAAAATCAAATTTATACCTCGTATACGAATTAATTACGGACGAAGAGATAATTACGGATTCCCAAGATACGAATATTTACAAATCGTATTCCTGTTTTATCAGCACGAGGGACATCTCTAAAAAAAAAAAAAAAACCCGAGTCTCTCTCTGTCCTTCTCTCGCTCGTATCTCTCTCCGGCATACGTAAAGGCGTTTTCTCGCCGCGGTGTACTTAAAGTGTTACACGCGCGCGAGCACGAGGCCCGCGCCAAAGTTACCGTTATGTCAGTTATAACAGCCGGTAGTTCAGTCCCGCGAACATATAGATTGAAAAGAAATTCGCTTGAGAAAAAGAAACAAAGAGAAAAAAAACAACAACAACAACCACAACAATAACAATAACCACCGTATCCGCCACATACATATTTATATACAACGTTTTTTCCTTCCCTTCGTATCATCCTCATATGTATAATGACGTATGGATGAAAGATTTTTCTGCTAAACGTTAAAAAGAAACGAAGAAAAAAAAAACATTCTTTAACGGATTCGAGCCTTACGAAGAAATCTCGCGTCAGATAAATAATAATAATAATAAAATAAGAATAATAACGACATTAATAAAATCATAATAATAATGAAATTAATGAAAATAATGAAATAAGAATGTTAACGACAATAATAAAATAATAATAATGGAAATAATAAAATAATGATAATAATAATAATGAACATAATAAAATAATGATAATAATAATGGAAATAATAAAGTAATAATAATAATGGAAATAATATAATAATAATAATAATAATAATAATAATGATAATGATAATGATAATGATAATGATAATGATAATGATAATGATAATGATAATGATAATAATAATAATAATAATAATAATAATAATAATAATAATAATAATAATAATAATAATAATAATAATAATAATAATAATAATAATAATAATAAAGTAATAATAATAATGAAAATAATAAAATAATGATAATAATAATGGAAATAATAAAATAATAATAATAATGAAAATAATAAAATAATGATAATAATAATGGAAATAATAAAATAATAATAATAGATGAAAATAATAAAATAATAATAATTATAACGATAATAAAATAATAGTAATAATGAAAATAATAAAATAATAATAACAATGAAAATGATAAAGTAATAAAATAATGCAAATAATAAAATAATATCAATAATGACGATAATAAAATAATAATGACGATAACAATAATGACAATATTAAAATAATGATAATAATGATAATGAGCCATTGCGAGACAATGAACAATAATTCTTGTGCGATTAGTGAAAGAACTATCGACGGCATAATGAAATGAAGGAGAGGGGGAGGGGGGAGAAGGATGCGTAATAAATAACACTTGACGAGAAAAGCGTTTTAGCCCTGAACGCAAACACGAAGAACCCAACACGGACAGATGGATGGACGGACGGACGAGTCTGCAATCATTATTTAATGCGATACTCAAGTACGTGAACGCGAAGGAAGGAAGGGGGGGGGGGGGGGAAGGATAAATCGATACATCGATAATCGAGAGCGTATTGCGAGGAGAGAACCCTGAGATAATAATGCACTTGTGTTTGTACGCGTGGGTGTTGTTCTTTTTTTTTCTATTTCTTTTATTTATTTATTTATTTTTTGACGCGACGAGGAGAACTATCGTTCGAAAATGGAAACGCTATTACAACGCGGGCGTCATCGATTATAAATGATCGATTAATGATTTTTAATAATAAACATGATGGGAAAATCGAGGAGAGAAATAAAATTGAAAATAAAAAAAAAATTGAAAATTGTTAATTTTGTTTTTATTATACAAATTTGAAAATTTTAAGTTGAGTAGAGAAATAAAATTGGAAAGAAATGTAGAAATTAAAAAATAGAAAATTTGAAATCGAATAGGAAAATAAAATTGGAAGCAAATATAGAAAGAATAAATAACGAGATTTTACATTTTGTATTTAGTAGAATTCTAAAATTTCAAATCGACCAGAGAAATAAAAGTGGAAAAAAAATATACAAAATTCTAATTTTGTATTTACCAAAATTCTAAAATTTCAAATCGGCCAGATCATAAAATTGGAAGCGAATATAGAAATTAAAAAATTGAAAATTCTAAATTTTGTATTTATTATGCAAATTTGAAAATTTTAAATCGACCAGAGAAATCAAATTGGAAAGAAATATAGAAATCACAAATAACAAAATTCTAAATTTTGTATTTAGTAAAATTCTAAATTTTGTATTTACTAAAATTCTAAAATTTCGTATTTACTAAAATTCTAAAATTTCAAATCGACCAGATCATAAAATTGAAAATAACTACACAAACAAAAAATTACAAAATTCTAAATTTTCTATTTACTAAAATTCTAAATTTTCAAATCGACCAGATTATAAAATTGAAAACAACTATACAAACAAAAAATTACAAAATTCTAAATTTTTTATTTACCAAAATTCTAAAATTTCAAATCAACCAAAAAATAAAATTGGGCCCCAAACATAAAAATAAAAAAAAATAAAAAAATTCTATATTTTGTATTTAATATACAAATTTAAGTAATCTCCAGGTTAGCAATAAAAAAAACGTATTTTCTTATTTGTTCTTTCAGCGAAGGAAAAAATTTTTTGCTAACGGGTTTTTGTATAATTTTTTTTTGTTTTTAAAAATTTATTTTATGACTCTAGGGGACGTTTTCTCGTCACCGTTTTGCCCAGCATCGCCTTGAACGTGATCTACCCTAGATGCCATTCCTATAATTAACCATTGTAAATATACGGTAGACGAAGGGGCATATTAAATATCTGCGAATATACAAGAATTGTATTTACATGTGAGTGTGTGTGTGTGTAATGGCATGCAGCGAGATGCACTTTTTTTGTTGCTCAACGCGTGGCACGATGGGCTCGGTCGAATGTTTCGACACGCCATCGTTCACTTCTCTCTCTCTCTCTCTTTCTCTTTCTCCTCGTTCCGCATAGTACGTTTTGCCCCGTTGCTTTCGGCCCGCGCCATAGTCTACCTTATCCATGGGACGTTCCGTTTCGAATCGTCTCACTCGAGCATTTTTCATTTATTTCCTTTACAATTTTAATTATTAATTTTTTGATTGATAACCCAACGGGATTAATCGAAGGCAGATAAATTTGTCCTTTTTATTTACCTAACTTTGATGGAAATAATTAATAATAATAATTGTTGAAAAATCAAAATAATTCAAAGGATTGATAATAAAATTTCCCCAATTTTGTTTATTATCTTACAATTAATATAGAAATCATTATTGACTTCTGGCTGGTGGGAAATTGTATAAAAATGTTGGATAATTTTGAAGATTATGGAAAAAAATGATGAATAAAGTTATTTAAAAAATTCAAATGTTTGGGTATTGTCCCAGTGGCTTTTATAAGCGAGTGAGAAGTGGCAAAATAAAAATTATCATTGACTTCCTACTGTTATAAAATAAAATTAAAAAACTGAATAATTTTGAACATTATAAAAAAAACATTATGAATAAAATTATGAAAAAAATTCAAATTCTTAAATATTCTCCCAGTGTCCTTTATAAGCGAATGAGAAGTGGAAAAATAAAAATCATCATTGACTTACTACTGTTAAAAAAGAGTAAAAAAATATTGAATGATTTTGAATATTATAAAAAAAAAATTATCAATAAAATTCAAACTTTTAAATATTGTCCCAGTGTCTTTTACAAGCAAGTGAAAAGTAGTAAAATAAAAATCATCATTGACCTCCTCCTGTTATAAAATAACAAAAAAAAATATGAATAATTTTGAATATTACAAAACAAAGAATTATCAATAAAATTTAAACCTTTGAATATTGAACCAATAACGTTTCTATACGAATGAGAAGTGGCAAAATAAAAATCATCATTGACCTCCTCCTGTTATAAAACAACAACAAAAAATGAATAATTTTGAATATTACAAAACAAAAAATTATCAATAAAATTTAAACATTTGAATATTGAACCAATGAAGTTTCTATACGAATGAGAAGACAAAATAAACTTTAAAAAAACGTTTATATGTGAATGAGTATCAAAATAAAAATCATTATTCACCTTCTCCTGTTACAAAATTAAAAAAAATACTGAATAATTTTGAATATTATAAAAAAAGAAAAAAATTATCAATAAAATTGAAACGTTTGAAATGAGAAATGCCAGTGGTATCGAGGAGAATAACTATATGTGTAATATCCAGGTGAGGTCAACGACCCGTCCGTCCTCTTCGTCGCCTCCAACGTCGACGTCGTCGTCGTCGTCGTCGTCGTCGTCTTCGTCTTCGTCGTCGTAGTCGAGCTTGCGTGGCACTTCGCACACGCTACTCCTCCTTCGCATATCGGATTTTACCGTACACTATTTTCGCGTCATCCTCCTCCTTCAACGTACATTATGCATGTATACGCATAATCGAGTTGTTATACCGCGAATCGAACCAATCGTTTCTTTATCGAGCTATGTGGAATCCGCGCAGTGTTCTCATCACTGTCGATAATTCGAGTCATTTATTAAAATCTTTTCGACTCCGAATAAAAAAGGCGAGAGAGGGGGAGGGGGGGGGGGGGGGGGAGAGAAAGACAGAGGAGGAAAAGAGAGAATAAAAATTAAAATCAAATAAAAATTATGATTTCATCGTGGAATTGTCATCGCTCGTGTGTTTGTCTCGAAAAACAATTTTTTTAAAAAGAATTGTTAATGGAAATGGAGAAAAGAAAATCGAAAAAAAATTGAAAATTGTTAGAAAGGAAAAATATTATAAAAGTTATAAAAATTAATTTGATGTATTTTTAAAAGATCATTGAGTTGAGATAAAAAATAATAATTAACTTGGAATTGAAAAAATGCTATAAAAAAATTCATAATTAGAAAAATTTGAAAAATTGTTAGTATGGAAATAATTATGATTCTTTGTGTAAGAAATTAATTGAATTTATTTTAAAAGATCATTGACCCGAGATCAAAAATAATAATTATCTTGAAATAATTGAGAGATTGTGATAAGAAAATTTAAAATTACAAAAATTATAAAAATTGTGAACGATGGAAATAATTATCATTGTTTATGTAGGAAATTAATTTGATTTATTTTAAAAGATCGTTGATTTGAGATAAAAGATAATAATTAACTTGGAATTGAAAAACTGTCATAAAAAAATACAAAATTACAAAAATTATAAAAATTGTGAACAATCCTTATCCTCAAAATTAATTTGATTAATTTTTGAAGTCCATCAACTCCAGATAAAAAAGAAAATATTTTATCAACGTTTGAGAGACGAGTATCGATTTAGAACGGTAAAAAAATGACAAATTCAAAAAAAAAATTGAAAATAACTTTAATTAAATTAATAAAAAAATGTAATGAATCTTCAATCCAAACTCCGTCTGCGATCCTCGTTTTGTCGCGGATTGGGACGACGCGCGATAATGACCGAGCGTTAAAGGTGACCTACCTGACTCGTGAACTTCTCTCTTTCTCTCTCTCTCTCTCTCTCACTCGTTTCTCGATACACGAAATTATATTGCGACGTATCCATATTTCGCCTTTGATAACATTAGAAAATCCAACAAAATAAAAATAATATAAAATTCATCAAGATCAATAATGCAAAGGAAAATAAATTTTTGTATCTTGACTTCCGGTTGTTTTTTTTGTTAAAAAAAATTTTTATTTTTGATTTATTTATTAATTTTTTTATACACACACGTCGTGTGAAATTTGTCGAGCTTATCACCGTCGACTATTCTTACACGCCGTTCCCTGTTAAGACTAATTTTATCAGTGATAAGAGAGGGAGGGGAGGGGGGAGAGCGACGCAGTTACGACTGATGATAATAATTAAAAAAAAAAAAAAAAATAGAAGACGGTAGACGTCGTGAACGAGATCTCGGATTGAGAACGAACGAGGATTATGGCTAGGAGGAATATTTATTTATATACGTGTGTAAATTCGAACGAGAAAAAATCGACGACGGATAATATTAAATATTTTACACTACGTTTGGTTCGATCTTGTTCGATATTTCCCTCTTCGCTTGTTTTCACAAAATTTCTTATTTTTTTTCATGCATAAAGGATTTTGTTTAAATATTTATATTCGTTATTATTTTTTTGATATTTTTATTCGTTAATGAAAATCGTTAAATATTTGACGATTTTTAATCCCGGGTTTGAGAACGTCTTTTTTCCTTGTTTAATTTATTTAATTCAAGTCGATAGTCATGTAACGGACGTCTTTTTATTCTCAAATTATTGTTGAAGTAATTTTCTTTCATAATTGTTTGGCAATGTTTCCAGTTATAAGTAAATGTTTTAAATAGTAAAAAAAAATTGGTCGAGTTTAATGAGAATTGCCCATACACCTTGTCGTTACTGCGAAACACGTTCCAATTTATAAATAAATATTTTAAATAGTCAAAAAATTGATCGAGTTTAATGAGAATGGCCCATACACCTTATCGTTACTGCGAAGCAACGTTTCAATTTATAAATAAATATTTTAAATAGTCAAAAAATTGATCGAGATTAATGAGAATGGCCCATACACCTTATCGTTATTTCGAAACAACGTTTCAATTTATAAATAAATATTTTAAATACCGAAACAAAAAATTTGTCGAGTTTACTGAGAATTGCCCATACACCTTATTGTTACCGCGAAACAACGTTTCAATTTATTAATAAATATTTTAAATAGTCAAAAAATTCATCGAGTTTAATGAGAATTGCCCATACACCTTATCGTTACTGCGAAAACAACGTTTCAATTTATAAATAAGTATTTTAAAAAACCAAAAAAAAAATTGGTCGAGTTTACTGAGAATTGCCCATACATCCCATCGTTGATGTGAAACAATGTTTCAATTTATAAATAAGTATTTTAAATAACAAAAAAAAATTGGTCAAGTTTAATAAGAATTGCCCATACACCTTATCGTTATTGCGAAACGACGTTTCAATTTATAAATAAGTATTTTAAATAACCAAAAAAAAATTGGTCGAGTTTAATAAGAATTGCCCATACACCTTATCGTTATTGCGAAACAACGTTTCAATTTATAAATAAATATTTTAAATAACCAAAAAAAAAATTGGTCGAGTTTACTGAGAATTGCCCATACACCTTATCGTTATCGCGAAACAACGTTCCAATTTATAAATAAATATTTTAAATAACCACAAAAAAAATCGGTCGAGTTTACTGAGAATTGCCCATACACCTTATCGTTATTGCGAAATCTCGCGGATCTGCTGTATCGAGCTCGTATTTTTCGTCGATTCGCGATTTTCTGTGAGCGAAGAGAGAAATAACGTCGTACGACGATAAAGCCACGTTCCCCGACGTACAACGATGACAATTATAAACACAACTCCTACACACAAACACACAAACACGCGAGCACACAGTCGCGGCTATAATTTCTCAATCCGACGATCAAGATTCCCGACAACGATTGGTGTTATTATCGTAGAACGTGACATACGATACATATATACTCAGAAGCCAGGTGAAACATCCCACTTCGAGTGTGACGTACGACTGTACACACAAAGATGCCAATCGAAACGTCGTCGAACGTCGGAATATATATTTTTTTTTTCGTTCGTCGCAAAAATATAATTCGTCTCTTTTTCTTCGATGCAAAAATAGTCCAGAGGTAAGAAGAAAAAAAAAGAAAATTAGAGGAAAATAAAAATTACAAATTCGAATTAATTAAAAAAATTTTATAAAATTGACAATAAAAAAAAAAATATTGAAACTGACTTCGTAACTTTTTCGTCGTTTCTCCCAAGTATTCGTCATCGTTCCAACAGTTTCCTGTTTATCGAATAAACATGGCTCGGGTTCGTGGGGTTTTTTTACGATAAAATTGTCGTTGGAAATTTCCGAACTCAATTTTGTATTTTTTCAGGTCGAGAGAGAGAGAGAGAATAAAAAAATGTGTGCAAGAGAAATAGAAAATTCTCTCTATCTCGCTCTTTCTCCCACGAGTTTTTACTCTCAAGAAATTAAAGAAATAAATTTTTTTTGAAAAATTCCTCGAATTAAATTTGATTAAAAATAATTCGAATTTGTGGAAAAATTTGATAAATATATCATTCAACCTATGTACGTTTTCGTTCATGTTGATTATTATTTTTATGAGACACGAGGATGAGTCAGTCTTCGATATACGAGAGAAAGAAACGTTTCTGTACTTTCGTGGTTTGGCCACCCAGGGTGAGTGAACATATCGGGCTCTCACACGCGGCGTCCAAAGAACTCTTGAAACGCTCTCTATTGGCGAAATTGAGCAACTATGCTCGGCAATCGAACTTATGCTTTACGGTAGCTGCTAGACTGACGAGTACACGTGTACCAGAATACTGTAAACACAGTTCTCTCTGTCTCTCTAATAATAAATAATCTAATAATAATAATAAATATGGGGAGATAAATATATAAATAAAAAAAATATTATTTATAATAATAGATAATAATAAAAAAATAATAATGATAATAAATAATGAAGATTATTAGATTATATAAATATAGAGAGCTAAATATATGAATAGATAAATTATTATTTGGATTATTATTATTATTTATTTATTTATATATATCTCTAATAACAAATAATTTAATAATAATAATAATAGATAATAATAAAAAAAAAACAATAAGTTTATTAGATTATTTATTATTAGAGATATATATAAATATAGAGAGCTAAATATATAAATAAATTATTATTTAGATTATTATTATTTATTTATTTATATATCTTTGATAATAATAATAAATATAGAGAGCTAACTATATAAATAAACAAATTATTATTTAGATTATTATTATTATTGTTAATTTATTTATATAAATAAATAAACAATAATAATAATATAAATAATAAATATTATTAGATTATTTATTATTAGAGATACATAATAAATATAGAGAAATAAATTTATAGATAAACAATTGATTTTCTTATGAGAACGTTTATTATTATTATTATTATTATTTTTATAGAAGTAAAAACCATAAATTCAATTTTAGGAATTTCTTTAATGCTCTTAATGTTGTTGTTGATTTTGTTAAATTAGAATTTTATTATTAAAATTTTGTTTAAATAAAAGCTATAAATTTGATTTTGAGAATTTGTTTGTTGTTGTTATTGTTATTTTAAGTGAGAAACAAAGTCAAAAATCCCTTTGAACTGACTGTGAAACGTCGACGGAACGGAAGGGTTGCGAGAGGATGGAAGGGCGAAGGAGGGAGGGAGGGGGGCGTGTGCGAAGAGATATGCGCCCGAAAATTGCAACAGGTGGGTATTAGGTGTCGGCAGCCGATTGTTTCTCCGCGGGACGTTCCCGCGAGAGAAGTGAAGAGAGAGAGAGAGAGAGGGAGAGAGGAGAGAGAGAAAAGGGCTGGGGGTACAACACCATCTGCAACGAGGGATGAGGAATTCTCTCTCTCTCTCCTTCCATCCTTCGTTCCATCGCATGGACGTGCTTGGCTTCTGGGAGATAAATTTGAGCACGACTCGCATCGAACGCGACACACTTTGAGACTTTTTTTTACAAATGAAAAAAAAAAATAAAAAATAAAAAATATAATCGCATAGAATTTTTTAATAATTTTTGTATCGATTGACAAAAAAATAGTTCCTTGTTTATTTAATTAAAAAATAATTATTCTTTTTTCTACAGATGGAACAATAAATCTATAATTCAATATTTTTAATATTATATTTATTATTTAGACAATATTTAGAAAATATTTTCCTATCCTAATTTTAATATTTTCTAAATAATAAATATAATATTAAAAATATAAAATTATTTAAAAAAATATATAATTATTAAAATATTAAAAATAATTATTCTTTTTTCGTTTTATTGTGATTGGAGTTTTTCTACAGATGGAACAATAAATCTATAATTCAATATTTTTAATATTATATTTATTATTTGGACAATATTTTCTAAATAATTTTAATATTTTCTAAATAATAAATATAATATTAAAAATATAAAATTATTAAAAAAAATATAAAATTATTAAAATATTAAAAATAATTATTCTTTTTTCGTTTTATTGTGATTGGAGTAATTAGTCGATCGGACCGATTAATTATTATCGAATAATAAATATAATTTTTTATAATGATGGACGATTGAAATTTGAGATAAATTGTAAAATTGATATAAATTTGGCAACGATGTGTATGTTTCAACCCATAAATCATGATTCGACGAGAATTTTTACGAAAACTATATTTTCCTTTTAGCAGCATTTTTTTTTTTATTATCATCGACGAGTACGATAAATCTTGAAACGCAGCTGGACGAATTTGGCACGTAGCGAGTAAAATGAATTGGAACTACCGTAGGAGTGTGAATTTGCCAAATTGACAAACAAGAGAACTGGAGAAGTCTAAATTCGTATATAGACACGAAGCACAGCTGTATTCAAGACTGAGGTGCGAGCTTTCATATCCACCTATGTCCATAATATAAATATATATTGACACGTACAGTCTTTAATCAGTAAATCGACAGTTTCTATTGAAAATGTCATCACGCCACTTGCCTGCCTGCCTCTCTCTCTCTCTGTCTTTTGTTCGTGTACATAATAATCTCTCGACTATATATAGGGTGTTAGACAACGATCACCCATCAGAAAATACCTAGATAATTGACGTTAGTACAAGCAAAACAATTTTTATTAAATTATCGTGCGATAAAAATCGAAAAAGATTTTAATTTTTCAACTTCGAGGCATAAATTAAATATTGGAATGAAACGCCCTATAGATAAAGACAGTTTGATACGAATAATACAACAATCCACGAAAAAAAAAAGTGTTCTGAGGGGGACTCGAACTGACGACCCCGGGAATTTCGGTAAATGCCAGGGTCGACGGTTCGAATCCCGCTCGGGACAATTTTTTTTTTTCAATTATTTTTGTTTTTGTATTGTCTGTGTCTTCGTAGTTGTCTAACACCCTGTATATACGTACATATAACAATGAAAGATACATAACATACGTGGACTTTCGGAGTACAATAATGCCTCGTGTGTAACGAACGAACGTCAGCGACCAGCGAGTCATACAAACGTACGTTTAAAAAACGTTGCGAGAGACAGGAAACGCAAGACGAGTATAGCGAAACAAAAGTATCACGAGTTTGGCCATTCGATAAGAGAGCTAGAGAGAGATAATAATGTTCAACGGGATCGCACGAGCGATTTCGCGCGAGGAAATATAATAAATCGAGCGTAAAAGCGAAGAAAAAAGAAAAGGAACGACAATTTTCCAACAGCTTCGACCAATCCTCCGCATTCTCGCCACTCCATAGATATTTTATTGTTTTTTCTTTAAAGGTCATAAAACCGCACTGCTAATTATTGTAACGAGTATTTTATGCTCCGAGGAAAGAAAATAAGCAAAAAAAAAGTGAGAAGAACAAAACAGAAAAAAAGATGGAAAATAAATCTCTGCGTTCCTGCAAATTAGTTTGCAAATTAATAACGAAATAAATATAATTAATGGCGAAGACTCGAAATATTATTATTATTATTTACTATTATTATTATTATTATTTCCATATCTCTTTTTTATTTTATCCTTCCAACCGCGATAATTAAAAAGAAAAGAAGAAAAAACAAAAACCTGTCCACGACACGACACTAAAAAAGAGGTAAGGTAAAATAAAGAAAGAATTTAAAAAAATTTTTTTTCGTTGTTTTTATCGCGACGTGAACGAATCGAACCCCGAGTGTCAGAGTGAATATCGACGGGTGTACGTATATGCTGCTATAGAATTCTTAGCGCGTAGTTTCATAGGCGGAAATGGGTCATACGTAGAACCAGCGAGCGTATGACTGCCCATAGAAACGGACGATACGGCGAGAGAAAGAGGAAGGGGTGGGGGAGGGGGAGAGGCAGAGCCAGAGAGAGAGAGAGAGAGAGAGAGTTCTATAACCACCGCGACGCGGCGCGTCGACGGTCGGATAGCGCGACTGCTGCATTCGTAATGCTCGGGGCTATTTATTTATCGTGTCCATATCTGCCCTTGGGGACTTCACGGGCGACAGGCGGCATTTCTATATCCTGTATATATAGATATATGTATATATTTACTTTTACTGTACATAGATAGCTACATAGATATGCGAAGATAATGTAACATAAATATAACATTATGAACACGTTCTCTCTCTCTCTCTCTCCCGCCCCCTTTTTGTTCTCTCTCTCTCTCCCCGCCTCTTTTTTTGCTCTCTCTCTCTCTCTCTCTCTCTCTCTCTCTCTCTCTCTCTCTCTCTCTCTCTCTCTCTCTTTCTCTCACTCTTGACCATTCTCATTCGCTGGCGCCCGTTCTCTATATACGTACATAAAAATTCGATCGAAATGGATCGCACCGTAGCGATATTAACAGACTCTCCAGGATATAACGGGAAAGCTTCAATAAAAATATACGGCGTGCGATATTTTCTTTTTGTCTCTTCGTTTCTTTTTGTTTTTCACTTAGACTTTTGCTCTAATTTATTAGACACGAGCGTATTACAGGGAGTAGTGATATATCAATAAGCGCAGGTGTTCCCAGAGGGATTTTATGGGCTCGTCGTATTTGTTACCCCCCCTCCCCCTTCTTGCTATAGATAACACGTAACGCACTTTGATAATTACTCCCGATAGGAGAGAACGATATAACCTCGAAGTTACGACTTTTACAATTTTTTTTCATATTTTATTTATTTATTTACTTTTTTCTAATTCATTATCCTTCGATCGCAAATAATAACGGGAATGTTAATGAGATTGATTATTTTTTATGTTTATAATTATCTTCGTTTTTTATTTGGTCATTGAAGCAAAGAATTTATTAGATAGAAAGAAAGGTATTGTTTATTTTAATTTTTTTTTTTTATTAATAATTAATCGTTTATAAAATATTTATTTTCTAATGATTTTGAAACAAACGCTATCTCACCAGTTCGATTAAACGCGTGATATTATTTTAAACGTCATTTTTCCTCGGAAAAAGAATTTTATTACGCTTGTTATTATTATCGTTAAGATCGTTATTATTATCTCGTAGCAGTCGCACAGCATGCGAATGTACCAATTCGTAGTAAATTGTATCGCATGCCCGCGGGTTAACGAGGGAAGATCCTTGCAAAGTCTCTCACGTGAACGTAGCGTGTGTTTAGATTCGCATCGTATTACGTCGATTATCGCATTTACCCCTTCCTCCCGGTCTCTTTCCTGACCAGTTCGAGGGCAAGACGAACGGGTGTGCGATGCACACGGGTTTCTCTCTTTCTCTCCTTTGCCTGGAGCGATCTGTCGATACGCTACTGGGAGAAACGACTCGAGTCTCTAGAGAGAGAGAGAGAGAGAGAGAGAAAATCTGCGCGCGCATACCCCCGCACGCATGCGCCTGCGCATACACCCGTGCGCATGCGCCGGCGCATGCGCCTGCGCATACCTCCGCGCGCATGCGCCTACCCATGGCCGTTAGCACATGCGCAGACGCGTGACCGTTAGCGCATGCGCAGGCACATGCGCGGGCTCGCGCCGCACGCATCATCGAGTGCGCGAACGCGTCGAAGAACTTTGTCCCGGTGACGCGACGGCTGGCTCGCTCGCTCGCTCGTCGCGTAAAAAAGCAACGCGCGATATTAAGCGGGAATATATATACGACGTGGCCGCGACGCGTCGGCGCGTGGGAGGTCGCGCAGTAGGCAATGAGTGGAAGAGATCGGCACTTCGCCAAGTCATTCTTGTCAACGTGCATCGTTCCTTTCATACGCCATATAGGAAATATTATAACCGTCCCCGTACGACATTTACTATTTTTGTCATTGACGCGAGATTGGAAGGACGAATAAAAAAAACAAACATTCTTTTTTCACTTTTTATCTCCGTTTCTTTTTTTTCAGAATAAACTCGTTTTTTTTAAATTACAAATCTACGTTTGTAATTTAAAAAAACGTTTCGAAGTAAACAACGTTTCGAAATTCCGTAGAAAGACACTTATATTATACAAACATTGAGGATTGTTTATAAATTTTATCAGAACTGCACTAAACAAAATGGCGGCTTTTTCCCAACTACGTCTTTTCTTTTTTATTGCTACCTGGCCGAAGCCATAATTGCTGCAATTTCAAAGCTACGATAATGAAGCAAAAAAAATTCGATTAAAATATTTTGTCGAAATTTTTATTCACCCCACTTTTGCGAAAATCAATAAAAAAATAAAAAAATAAAAATCCAATGGTCGAAATTCGTTTCCATCATTTATAAAATAAAAACTATTCTGTAAAAACGCCATTCCCATTTTTTATCAATTTTTTTTAAAGATAAACGTTAAATTTAAAAAAAAAGTTTGTTTTTCATCTTTTTTAGCTTAATCAAAATTTGGGGAGGGGGGGGGGCTAATAAAGGAGTCATTTCCAATATAAACGTCACGCTCCGATAAGAGGAGAGAGTATCGATAGTGGAAGCAGGTGGAAAGTTTTCGTAAAACAAGTGGCTGATAACGCGTTACCGATACAGATATAGATATACAGATATGCATTTAATGTGTGGTACATGGGTATTCGGTAACTCGAACGAACGTTCGACCAGGTACCTGCCGGTACTACCTGGACGAAGTGGTAGGAAACCAGTGGTAGCAATAGTGGTCGCGCGGTGCTACATACATATATATATGTATGGGGCATTCCACGTCAAACGGACAAGTTTGAAAAACTTTTATTTTTTATTTCCTCAATTTTATGATATTTTTTAGTGCCCATCGAAAAACCCTTCGTAGCAAATTTTGAGATTTTTTTGATTACCCGTTCAAGGGATATCGAATTTTCAAAAAAACGCCCTTTTTTCGACTTTTTTTTTTGAAATTTTAGTTTTTGAATGTATTTTTTAAATAAAAATTAAGAAAAATTATTTGAAGTGTTTTTGAATGTGATTTTTAAGTAAACGCAAATTTTTTTTTAATAGTGAGTTCATATTTTGATTTTTTTGTGATATATGTATGGGGCATTCCACGACAAACGGACAATTCTCAAAAACTTTTCATTTATATTTTCTCAATTTTATGATATTTTTTAGTGCCCATCGAAAAACCCTTCGTAGTAAATTTTGAGATTTTTTTTTATTACCCGTTCAAGGGATTTCGAATTTTCAAAAAATCGCTCTTTTTCGCTCGTAACTTCTTTAATAGTAGGCCAAAATGAATCTTTTTTTTTTGCAAATTTTCATTTTTGAATGTACTTTAACCCTTGTGTTCGCACCCGGGTACCCGGGTGCCCACCACGGTACATTTTTTAATTTAACTTGGTCAAAAATAGAAATTTCAGCAAAAACCTCCGGATCCTCGTTATTCAACTCAATTGTAAGCAGGTGATTCGTTTGGAATAAAATAATTTGTTTAATTACTAAGAAAAAATCGAGTGTGAAGTATATATACGTCACGGACGCACCCGGGTACCCCGGTACCCACCTCGAAAAAAAAATCATTTTGAGTGGATTATTGGTTTGGGATATTTTATTTTATTAGAATACGTCGAATATGGTTTGTGATAATACGAAATACATCAAAATAAATGTAGAAAATTAATTAGCCTCTGCATTCGTGACACTTCGCTAAGGTTGTAGCATGTTCATCGCAGACAGGTTTGTTGCAATCGCAGCATGACTTTCGTGTCTTTCTCCTCCTCTTTATTGCTGCTTTGTAGCAAATATGACAGGAGCCAGTGACTTTTATCCTTCCTGACATATCGCGTTCATTAGCAGGATTTGGAGCGATGTCCACGGGATTTAATGACCGCCCGATCACACTTTCAATGGCGATTTTTGTACTGTAATTTCGCATTATTTGAACGTTTTGTGACCGGTTCTCAATTACTGGTTTTGCCAGTTCTTCACTCAATTGGCGCATAAATAGTCGTCGTTGGTTTGTTCTCTTCGGAATCATCTTATTATTTTCGTAATAAATTAAATAGGACGCGAGTGAGCTAATATCCAGCATATTGTAGAACAGAACTACCGGCCATCTCAGAGTACGACGTTGCGTATTGTATCGAGTGCACATTTGGTCCATAGTATCAACGCCAGCTTTATATTTATTGTACTATGTTATAATGACTGGTTTTTTTTACTGTCATCATTTACAGCTCTGTCGGAATGCATAGTCGACAACATAATTACGGCTTTATTTTTCTTTGGCACGTATGAGCACATCGTGACGCTTTCACTGAAAGCAAACTCAGTCGAGTATACTTCTCTCGACTTATGCGGAGCCATGACACTTGGAACATAAGATTTATTTTTTCTCAAAGTGCCAGCGACAGTTAAATTCCATGAAAGCATGTGTTCGGCAAGGGGTAACGTTGTAAAAAAATTGTCCATGGTAATATTTCTACCACTGCCTCGGTACGGAACTGCAAGCTCTTTTACGACTCGTTCTCCCTGATTTTTTTCTCGAACATCACCCTGACGATTTGACGGCCCCTGCCAGACTATATAGTGATGTCTATTTATAAAAATAACGATTTAGGAATCGATTTCAGAGCCGTACTATTTGAAAAGCGAAGAAAAATAAGAGGTGGGTACCCGGGTACCCCGGGTGCGTAACAACGTAGGTAAAGTTGGGTGCGAACACAAGGGTTAAAAAAAAAAAAAGAAATAAGAAAAATTATTCGAGGTGTTTTTGAATGTGATTTTTAAGTTTAAAAATAAAAATTTTTTTTGCACTGTATATATATATATATATATATATATATGGATATGTATGTGTGTATTTATATATATGCGTAGGCGAGTTACAGTATAAACAGCAGGTAGGTATACTCGTCCATCGGCTTTTATCGCGAGGCGCATCGCCGCAACCGCAATTTGTCACGGCCGCGACAATGCCGGACGTTATATTGGGACGTGAACGACACCAGACTCGAACAAGAACAAGAATAAGAACAAAGCAAAAGACAAATATTTTTGTAAATAGCAATATTGAAATTACAAAAGTGTTATTGTCGTTCATTTTAAAGGAAACCAAATTTTGCCAATTTGTCAGTGTCGATAATTAACATTTTTTATTCATTTTTGAAATTTTGAAGGTCAAAAGGTCAAATTTTTTTTTCTCAGGCAAAAAGCTTTGTAAGGTCAATTCGAAATTGGAAATTTCCTAGGGAAGACGAGTATCGTGAAATAAAGGATTTTTTGGAGCAAAAGAAAAATTGGCCACGCCCCTTGTACTTCTTTTTTGCAAATTCTTCGATTATAAAAAATTGTATTTTTCAAAATGTCGCCACGGCCACAAAAATTGAGCTATTCGGATGTTCCTGGGCGCATTCTCTCCGTCTCCACGAGATCTTGAAAAAGTTATTCGTGAAATTTTCTGTCAAACGAACGAGAACGGAGTATACACCCTCGCAAAAATATTAATTTTTGGTCCTTTATATAAAAATTTAATTATCACTAAAACAATATAATACAATAAATTGATTACTTTCCCGATTAAACAATTAAAAATTCCCAATCATCGTTCGATTCCTTCCCCTCATCTTCCTACAAGGTCGACCAAAGATCTCACCGTTGTAAAAACATCGAATAAAAAAAAAATCCAATTTTGCAAAACGACAAAAAAACAAAACGAGCGAGTCATAAAAAATGTTGTCAGCTCGTTAAGCCCCGGAGCAAAAATAATAAACCGAGTTCAAGCTTAAAAAAAAAAAACAAAAAATAAAGAAACTCTTCAAAAATTTCAAATTTCGCAACTCGTTTGCAAATTCCTGTTTAATTAATTAATCCTGCGTATAAACAAGACGGAAGAAGAAGTAGGAGACTCGATCCTCAGCACGAGGCTCGACCTTTCCAGCACGAAGGTCACGCTCCTCGTGTCCTTTAGTCTTCCAAAAACAAACCAAACAAACGAGCCAGACAAAGAGAGAAAGAGAGAAAGAGAGAGAGAGAGAGAGAGAGAGAGAGAGAGAGAGAGAGAGAGAGAGAGAGAGAGAGAGAGAGAGAGAGAGAGAGAGAAAGAGAGAGAGAGAGTCGTTCGTTCTCGTCCAAAATTTTGTGCCCTTCAAAAGCCCTTTTTGTTTATTACCGGATGTTCTTCGAGGATAACTAAAACTTGGAAGACAACAAACTCTTCGATATTTCGCGGGAATCGAGCGACATGTTTGGGGAGTGGGGGAAGGGGAGGGGAGGGGGAAGAAAAGAAACGTTTGGTGGAATCGAGCCAGTTTTCATTCATTCGTCTCTCTCCGCTCTCTGTTTCTTCGTTGCCTATCTCCGTCGAGAGTTGGACGAGCGCAACGTGGCCTATGTCGTGTATTCACTCGCGTATTGCCCAGGCTGCCGCGGCTAGCGCCCACGTTACGTAACAACAACGCGACCGACTGCTCGGGCGGTCGTCTAACCCGGTGTGGCGCGACCGAAGCTCTTCGTCTTCTTTTTTTTTTGTTCTTTCTCTGTTGTTTCTTTATTACTCGGAAATACTAGGAACGACTTTTTTTTTTCTTGGTTAAATAAAATGGAAATTGGGGGGGGGGGGGGGGGGGGGGGGATTTATTGACTGGTTTGGTTTGTAATTAAAGATTTAAGGTTAATTATTTTTTTAATGATTTTTATTTGGCGTCGATACCAGAAACAACTTTTTGTTTCTTTTTCTTAATTTAGTTAATTATTTTTTCAGTGATTCTTATTTATTGTAAATACTAAGAACGGATGTTTTTTTTTGTTAATTTGTCAATTTCGTTAATTATTTTTTTAATGATTTTTATTCGTCCTCGATACTAGGAATGACTCTTTGTTTTTTTTCTTGTTTAAATTAAATGATAATTGGTCGATACGAATTTATTGACTGGTTTGGTTTGTAATTAAAGATTAAAGGTTAATTATTTTTATTTGTCGTCGATACTAGGAACGACTGGTTTTTTTTCTTGAATTGTTAATGTTGTTAAATATTTTTTCAATGATTTTTATTTGTCGGAAATACTCGGAGCAACTGTTTTTTTTCTTAATTTGTTAATTTCATTAATTATTTTTTCAATAATTTTTATTTATCGTCGGAATTTTTCATTTAAAAAAAATTTCTTTTTTTTTCGATTATTAGTACGATTATTGTTTATGAAGCTACGAGCGGTTTTTCATTCCAAGATTCGACGATCGATAAAATTTGGTTTTTATTATTATAGCGAATTATTTATTGAAATAAAATCGAGTTGATTGAAAAAATTCCTTATTTTCTTATGAACTGCCACATTGAGTTTTAATTATTCAATAACCCACGATCTTCAATCGTCGTTACAGTGAAAAATGTAAAAAATAAATAAAAATTTTGTAATCGAGAAAATCCAATTTTCTCTTCACGAAAATCACGTCTCTAAAAAAAGTATAAAATTGTGTCAGTCTCGTTAAACGAAGTGATAACCGCAGTGACCTCAAGTCCAACAATTACAATTCGAGAAAAAAAAAAAAAGTCGTCCTCGATCCAAATACAAAAATTTCAATAAAACATTTTCTTCTCGACGCATCCCTAACGCAATTCCCAAAATAATTATTGAAACGACCAATTAACGAAACAATGAAAAAAAATAATAACGAGAAAAAAGTCCAAAAAAGAAAAAAAAAATTGTTTTTTCTTCAATCGAATATTTTTTTTTAACAAAATTATTTATATTTTTACAAAAACACAACCAATAATAATCTCGTCGTTTATCCATGCCGTACTTTAAACGTACGGACTTTAAAACGTAAACGAAGATAACGAAAGGACGCAAAAGAAAAAAAAAAAATAATGACGAGTGTGCGTGCGCAACTTTTTGGCGCATAAATATTGGGGGGGGGGGGGGGGGGGGGGCAAACGTGACTAAGGAGAGACGGCAAAAAAAAAGACCCCGAACCACGGCAGAAGACTATCGGCCAGTTATACGTGCGCACAAAGTTTGCTGCAACGATAACGAGAAGACCGCGTGGCCTTGCTCGTAGTTGGAACGATTGTGCGATAAAATAGAGGAGTGGGGGGAGGAGGAGTGGGAGAAGAGGGAAATGGGGGTGGGGTGAGAGGGAATATAACGTAAGAGAATCGTACGATCGAGTCGAGTTTTCCTTCGACGAAAAAGACTCATCGATGTAAATTTTACCCCCCCCCCCCCCCCCTGCGATGCCAATGGTTGCACTCACGACCGTACGGGACACGCCGATGACCGCCGTTCGCCGATAGAGCGAGACGTTGGCGACGATCGATGAATAATAAAGACCGGATTCGAGTGATAAAATAAAATAAAATAAAAAAAAAACGAAGATGTCGAAATTTTGACGAACGCGTAACTTATTTACGGGGGGAGGGAGGGGGGGCTGATTATTTCGTTAATAACATTAATTAATATATATATATAATAATGAATTAATATATGTAGGAATTAATTAATTAATGTATATGATAATTAATTAACATATATGGCAATTAATTAATTATATAACAACATATATATAATAATTGATTAATTAATATATATAATAATGAAATGCGTAATATATAATTTATATGGATTAATTAATTAATTAATTAATGTATATAATAATTAAATGCTTATATACAATTTATCTGTATTAATTAATTCATTCATTGATTAATTAATAATCGATATCACGAGAAGGATTAAACGTGCGATGGATGTGTAGAATATTTCCGACCAAAAATTCAATAATTAACGAAACATTTGATTCGTCAATTAATTATTTTGGTCAATTAATATCTACTGTTGCAAAAATTTGTCTTTTATTCATATTTTTGAAAATTTTCAGTTTTGTCGATTAATTTTTATATCTGTAAATAAACTCGCAACGAAAATGTGCGTCTCGACATAATTGTTCAAAAAAAAATCCAATGTAACAAAAATAAATAAAGAGAGAGAGAGAGAGAGAGAGAGAGAGAGAGAGAGAGAGAGAGAGAGAGAACACTGTAAGTTTTGCAGTACTTTCTACGATTCAACGTAAACACGAATACGTTGGTGAACAACTCGAGGAACGAGAGAGAGAAAGAGAGAAAAAAAGAGAGAGAGAGAACGAGAGAAAGAGAGAGAGAGAGAGAGAGAGAAAGATCATTATTCGATTTCTACTACTGTCATAGAAACGTAGGTAGAGAAATGAAACTATAGATATATCGATGGACACGATAAGACATTTACCGCTCGTTGCTGCAGGCGGATGGAAACGTATAAATATAATATTCTTACGCATGCGCGCGTGCCAATACAATTGAATTTCCTATCTCTCTCTCCCTCTATTACAGAATTTATATCTCTCCTAATAAATTCAGTTCTCGAACAAATACTACAATATAAAAAAAAAACATAATAATAATAATAATAATAACAATGAAAATGTACGTCTGTCTGTCTGTCCGTCTGGAATCTGGTTATGCAACAACATCGAGCGATTGCTGCGAACACACCTCTGTCTGTCTGTCTCTCTCTCTCTCTCTCTCTCTCTCTCTTTGTTTCTCTGTTTCTCTGTCTCTCAGTCGCCCACCTCTCGCAGGTGAACGCGAGAACAGTAGCGTCAAGTGTAACACAAGAAGTAACGGTAACGAGCGTACTACCGCACGAATCCAGTAATGGTAATTTAAAAAAAACAACGTAGACGCGGTAACAATAACTAGAAGACGAAAAAAAGGACACGGCAAGTCGGACACAATGGATATTTAAAAAATTTCGATATCGAGATATCGATCGTCTCCTAACTTGTTTCCCATTTTTGAAAGTGGTCGATTGCATCGGAGACAAATATTTATTTTATTTTTGTCTTTTTTTTTTTATATACAGGGCGAATTTTATAAGGTGTCTCAAACTTTATTATAAGATAGATGGGATCGTTATGAACAAAAATTGTAAATATACATTGGGGATATTTTTAATAGTTTAGGAGATATCAACTTTTAAAGTTGGTCCAATCAGAGCGTCGAGAAGCGTTGGAGCCGCCCACTCCCCACTCTAGCGGTGGAGATAGCACAGTGTAGGGCGTTCTATTGGGATTCCAGAATTCAGAGCAGTCAATTTTATTTATTATATTATTACGCAGTCATTTTTATTTCTCGGACATTGACTGCTCTGAATTTTGCCGAGCGCGCCGAGAAGCGTTGGACCCGCCCACTGACCGCCCTAGCAGTTAATGCCCGAGAAATAAAAATGACTGCGTAATAATATAATAAAATTGACTGCTCTGAATTTTGCAACCCCAAATGTAACGCCCTATCCAGTGCTATCTCTGCGGCTAGGGCGGAAGTGGGCGGCTCCAACAATGATTGGACCAACTTTAAAAATTGATATCTCGTAAACTATTAAAAATATCCCCAATGTATATTTGCAACTTTTGTTTGTAATGATCTCATCTACTTAAAAATAAAGTTTGAGCCACCCTTATGAAATTCACCCTGTATAAATATAATTTCTACTGGTGTTTTCCATGTGATCTTTGATCGTACTGTAAACACATCGAGGAAGATTACTGTGTGATTCGATGACAAGAAGCAATGCCATCTTTGCCCACGACTCAGGATTTAACGTTTATTACAGACACTCGGGACGTTATATGGACGATTGTGAAGTAGATAACCCCCACTCTCTATCTCTCTCGCTCACCTACTCCTTATTTTCTTTCTCTATCTCAATGACGATGGACTTTTGAAGCTGATGATATTTACACTCTCTCGTGGTAGTAATGTTACCTCGTGCGTCTCTTTGCACAGTGACTAGAGGCATATATATATATATATATATATATATACATATCTGTTCTTTTCCATGTTATATACTCGTCCGTTGGGTAACAGGAGGCGAGGGTGATATCGACGTTACGTATCATAACGCTATCGTAGCAACGTTTATAACGTCGAGTGCCTCAACTTTCATATATATATATATATATGCACGTATTACATGAACCACCCTGTATATATATACAGGGTGTACACCGTAAAGAATTGAATTTCGAGTAAAGAAGTATCGACCTAGCCTAAACCTAATAGCTAACGAGTAATTTAACTTCATTATTTGAAAATTGTCTTCCCATAAAAGAAAAAAACAAACTTATCCTCCAAATTTTCGAAACGCCTTGACCTATAAAAAAAATTTTATGCACTACATTGTGAATCCTCTTAAACCATGTGAACTTTTGTATACAACATTGATTTCATGCAACGCATACTTTGGAACTTATAACGATGCATCAGGCATGGACGACCCTGTATATATACAAAAGTATGTCTATACATAAACTCTTTAGCTTCTAGACTCTTTCCCCCTCTCTCTCTCTCATCAGTTGTTTCCATTTTTCGCCTGGGGGGACATAATGCGCAGTAGCTGGATCCCAAGTGCTGTTGACCTTGCCCAGAGTCGTGCACGATGAAATAAACGAAACGTAATATTATTCGCATATACAGAATGCACGTGGACTATATATATAAATAGTTGTCCATAAATGTAAGATTTGAGAAGGCCTATTACAATTCCAGTTACAATAGCGAACCTCGATTAGAGATTGTAAATAAAGAAAGAATAATAAAAAAAAAAGATAAAAAATTGCCGATAGGATTGTCGACCTGGGAGAAGAGCGTGAGACGACGATGGTATACAAGAGAGCTTGCTTAAGGGGACCTCCTGGTCTAAAAATTTCAAAAAATCGATTTTTTTTTTTTCGATATTTCGAAAGTATAGTATCTTAAAAATATACTGTGAAATTTTCATGCGGAAATTCCCAATATTATAGCTTCTACAGCCCATTAACCAGATAGAGAGCGGTAGGAGCGCGGTGAGACCGCGATAGGAGCGCGGTCCGCGCGCTCCTATCGCGGGTTCAGCACTCGGAGCGCGGCATATATACGGTATATACTATATACTATATATCTATATATATCCTTCTCTTCCCCGAAATATGTATGCACATTGTTGAACATTTGTAAAGGTAAATGTCGTTTGGCTTTCCCCTGACTTGATCAGTGCAACGTTTCGTCTTGACGAAGTAACATCGAGCATTTTGAAATAAAATATCAGAAAATATGGATAGAAAGCAAGGCCGCGGCTCTTCTAGACGACCATCTTCTGTAGGGCATAAAAGACATTTCCAGGGCAATCA
Organism: Netelia fuscicornis; assembly: GCA_946811545.1. Lineage (NCBI taxonomy): Eukaryota > Metazoa > Arthropoda > Insecta > Hymenoptera > Ichneumonidae > Netelia > Netelia fuscicornis. The sequence continues at coordinate 1,733,990 of OX328011.1, read as the reverse complement.
ATTCACTGCCGAAAATACGACTGATTTTACGAGCACGTCTGCGAAAAAATTAAAAGACAATAAGGAATTGGAAGTAAACGTTAATCCTACTTTCAATTATTGCATCATCGAATTCAGCGTGATATTTTTAACGTTGCAACAGTTGTTAAAATGTAAAGATTGTAACGGTGCAGTGACTTTTAGCAAAAACGGACAACGTGGGTTAGGATTCAAACTCTCTGTGAAGTGCGGGTGTAAAGAAACTTTTATTTTGTCTTCGCCGTTAATCGATAAGGCTTTTGAAATCAACCGTCGACTTGTTCTCGCCCTGAGAATGCTTGGAGTAGGATTTGAAGGCATGAAAAATTTCTGCGGTCTCATGGATCTTGGACAAGGAATTTGTAATAGTACATATTATAGCATCGTGGACAACATAAAAATTGCAGCTGAAGCCGTCACGAAAATCGTTTTCAAAAAAGCATTGAAAGAAGAAGTCGAATTGAATGTAGAAGCAGGGCATCCCGCGGATGAACTTTCTGTGTCTGGTGATGGATCGTGGGCGAAACGTGGATTTTCATCGCTTATCGGTATAGCCTCGTTGATAGGGAAATTCAGTAACAAAATTTTGGACGTTGTCGTCAAATGCAGTATATGTCAAGGCTGCTCAAATTGGAAAGGCCACGAGGATACGATTGAATATGAAGAGTGGTATCGAGAGCATGAAGATCAATGTCAAGTAAATCATACGGGAAGTGCTGGCAAAATGGAGGTAGACGGCATCGTGGAAATGTTCGAGAGATCTGAAGAGTTATACAACGTGAAATACAGGAACTATATCGGAGACGGCGACACAAAAACGTTCAAAGCCTTATTGGACAGAAAGCCTTATGGAGATGATTTTGTAGTTTGCAAAAAAGAATGTGTTTTGCATGTTAAAAAACGTTTATACAAACGTGCTCTTGATGCGAAAAAAAAACATGCACAAATAAAAAAAGCAACAAAGAAATTGGTAGGAAAAGAAGAGGAAAAACAAACACAGCGGAAAGTTAAAAAACCGAAAGATAAAACACCGAAGCGTCAGCAATTGACGAATAAATTATTGCAAGAGCTGTCCACTTATTACGGTCTAGCAGTTAGACGTAATTCAGATTCAACTGAAGGGATGAGAAGTGAAATATGGGCCGCATATTATCACAAAATTTCAACAGATGAAAATCCGCAACATTCGTACTGTCCTCCAGGTTCCGAATCGTGGTGCAAGTGGCGTCAAAGTGAGGCTGCAGGTACTTTAGACACCTACAAGCATCCACCTGCTCTCGACGATGATGCACATGAAATATTAAAACCAATTTATGAAGAATTGACCGCCGAAAATTTATTGGAAAGGTGTATTGGCAGCAATACGCAGAACAACAACGAAAGTTTCAATGCTTGTGTGTGGCACCTTGCGCCGAAACATATGTTTGCCGGCAAAAAAATCGTGGAAATTGCCACCTATTTTTCCGCGTGTATATTCAACGAGGGGTTTGCATCGCTATTAAAAATAATGGAGACCATGGGCATAACAATCGGGCCACAAGCGGAGCAACTCGCACGAAACCGAGACGAGCGGCGAGTATCGAGCGCCAATCGTAGGAGCACTGACAACTCCAAAGAAGCTCGAACAGCTCGAAAAAATGAAAGGAGTGACGAAATCGAGGAATACAAACGTTCCGAAGGGATCGTCTATGGTGCCGGAATCGCGGCTTAACTGTAAGTATTCAAAATTTGCTCAATTTTTGAAAATATCTGTACCTCAAACTTTAAACTCATTTATCTCGAAACGACTTTTTTCGGCACGGCGGGGGTGAAAATAAAAAAACTATTCAACCGAATGACTTGAAATTTGGATATGTTGTTCACAACATGTATGGCTATCGTCGGAACTAGAATTATAATTTTATTTTAATAATTTCCTATTGTTTACACTAAAAAACTAGTGAAAAAAACCCGATTTTACGAACTTTTTTTTTCAACGCCCGCCATTTTGTCAATTTTCAATTTTTTCGATTTGTTCTGGTTCCGACCATAACTGCACTCTTTCTGATTAAGAATGTCTTTGGATTTTTTGTTTCAGATGAGTAGAAGTCTCGAAATCACCTACGCAGTCCGGATCCGATTTTTCGAGAGGATCATCTTTAGCGGCATTTTTATAATAATAAATATTGTTTTTAAAATGAAAAAAAAATTTTTTTGTATGATTAATAAACGTAATAATAAGCTCGAAAAGTTAGAACATCGTTTTTTTAATTTTTAATAGCAAAAAAAAAATCGTAAAAATAGGTGTCATTTTCGTGCGCTAGACCACCGGGTCCCCTTAATAGTCCTGACGATTTGTAAAATGTTTATCTCTGTCTATCTTTTTTTTGTTCTTCTTTCTTTATCTCTCTAGCTTTTGCTTATTCCCAACGACACGAAACTTGCAATCAGCATGGTTTTTAGAAGGGGGTGTGTCCCTCTCCCTTCCCCTCCCTCCCTCTTATGCGCCCTCGCCACTCACAGTCTCATTACACCCTCGTCTCTCGGCGAATTTATTACGAGAAGGTCGCCAAATGGAAATTTAATTTTCACTATTATTATTATTATTGTTATTGTTATTATTACCCGAGGGCGAGTCGCATTCGCGTTGATTAAACGTGAATAAAAAGGATTATATTTATTTATGTTTTTCTCCTTTTTTTTGTCACCTTCATAACGAAAAAATTTTTAAAAGCAAATTTGTCAAAGAAAGAAAAGAAACAATGAAACGAAAGCTATTTCGAACTATAAACAATTCATCTCTGCGAATAAACGAGGAAAAAAGAATTGCTTTTTCCTTCGAATAAAAATAAAAATAAAAAAAAAATAAAAAAACACACAGATGAGGCAATTCTTCTTTTAAAAATTCAACCGTTTTGTCCGGATTCTTCAATTTCCCTGGGTTGGGAGAGAGGACGTTGAAACGCGAGGTATTATGCCTCGTGGAGTGCAAGCAACGTCGCAGCCACCGGTCGTTCGCAGAGAAGCTCGGCAAGTGTGTCACGGCCGGCCGGTAGTGACCGGCGGTTATTGAACAGAGAGAAAACGTGTGTTCAACGTTCTCTTTCTCTCTATCTCTCTCTCTCTCTCTCGCTCCCTCTCCGTCGCGTCTCTGCCTCGACGAGCACTTTTAATAAGCTGGACAAAAGACAAATGTACACAGCGCTCATACGCGCATGCGCGAATGAGCGCTGCGCGCGCATGCCCGTTGAGGAGTGGGGATGCGCGGGGCCGTGTGCGCGTACGCGTACGTCCGTGAGCGACGACAACGGGAGTGGGGGTACATAGGAAGCTGCGCTCAACTTCACGTGCCGTGAAGATAAGCTTCGTAAACACGTGAAGTGGCTGAGTCGATCGTGCGGACAGGAATTTCTTGTACGAGTCAACGGAGTCAAAGTCATTGAACGTACACAGGAAATAGACTTGAAAAATCTCGAGATTATACACATACAAGCTTGTGTCGCAGAGACAAACGTGAGATTCTGTGACGCAGAGACAAACGTGAGATTCTGTGACGCGAACGAAACTCAAATTTCTCACAAGTCCCAAAAAAAAAATTGAAATTTTGGTCCCGTCAATTATATAGAGTCAAATCCGGATGAGCGAGAGGCTGAACGGAGAGAAATCTTTATCTCGCTTAAGAATGTTTTCACTTATGGCAGTCGTATCGTTACAGCGTTTCCGTTAGATTTCACTGAAAATTTGCAGAAACGTTCTTTGATGTCATATCTATATGTGTGTAAAATTTCAGGAGCCTTTATCGACTCAAAAATCACGATATTTATTCTTGAAAATCGTCACTTTTCGCAATCTCCCATAAGAGCCCGTGTTAAATATCGCAACATTATACAACGAGTATCTCGATCATTTGATCGATGAAGCCTGTTGAAATTTTGCACACATTTTTATATGACATCAAAGAAGCTTCGATTAGTTTTTATAACAAATCTTATGGAAAACAAAAATTCACAATTTTGTTTATCATATAACAAATAAACTTTCCGTAGGGTCAATTTGAATTTTGAGTATGTTGTTCTTTAGTCGATTTGCAACAACTTTTCTTAATGAACTTTAACGCTTGGTCCACTTCCAATGTGAGAAAAAACGGTAATAAAATTTTAATCTCCTCAACGATGCGACTACCTTAACCGAATTTCTCACTGGCAGAGATGTACAAAAATACAAGAAACAGTGATAAATACGTAAATACATTTTTATATAAATTTAGCAGAGATACTTTTTTTTATAAAAATGAAACAATTATATATACATTGTAAAACTGATTCGAACATTTCATCGCAATTGATACTTATCAACTGGTGGCGACTTGCTCGGAGACGCACCTATCCATTCGTGCAGCATACACGCGCATGCGCGAATGGTCTCGCTTGCGCGGAACGTATATGCGCATGCGCGAATAGGCGGGCGTGCGCATGCGCATGGATGCTATTCGATGCGCATGCGCGAATAGGCATTCGTGCGCATGCGCACGGATGCTATTTGACGCGTAAGCGCAGCATGCACGCGCATGCGCAACAGCTCATAGTTGTCTTTTCGATTTATTTTGTTTTCCACGGAGTTACGAAAGTGTCATACATTATAACAGATAGTAAATATGCTCGATTCTCGCTTATAGAGGTGTAGGGCAAGTGGCAATCACAATTATAGCGATTCGGACATGAAAAACGATTCTCTCATAAAGAGGTTTCTATTTTTCACTTATGGAAGTTTTCGAGAGCTAAAATTACGGAATCTGACAATTATTCTCTCTCGTAGAATTTTCTCGCTTATCCAGGTTTGACTATGTGTATATAAATACATATATCTTCCCGAATAAAATTGTATACACACGTAAAGTCGTCCCGACAAGATAATTGCGCGTTGTCGAAAATCACTCGAACCTGAAGATTGAAAAAAAAAAGAAGAGAATAAAAAAAAGAAGCAGAAAGATCGAACGAAGCAACGAGTTAATGGTTTTGGAAAAAAACACACACACACACACACACACATGAACGATGCAGGTGTTTGAGGAGCTCTTCGGATACGAGGAAAGAGGGGAGGGGCAACGGAAGAAAGGAGGATCGATTATAGCAAGAATAAATTATCCGTTACGAGAGGAGATGGAAGAGAACGAGCCGGCGGAATTCGTGTGCGCGTAACTGCTATTATGTTGGCAGAGAAAGAGAGAGAGAGAGAGAGAGAGAACGAGAAAGCACAGATTGATGAAACACAGAGGCAGAGTATTCGAGGCAAACGAGACAAACCTCTGACCTCTGGGCCGATTATCCATGCGCGAAAAAAAAAAAAAGAAACGAGATCGATCTCGCAGGTGGATGAGAAGTGAGCAATTGCGAGTTAATTTTTGTTTTTTTACGGATGCGCGCGCATCCTTCTCCCCACTCTCGCTCATTCGCTACCTGCGCACTGACAGTATTCGACGCGAGCGCGCAGCATACACGCGCATGCGCGAATGGCCGTGCGTGCGCAGAGTACATACGCGCATGCGCGAATAGATACGCGTGCGCAGAGCATATACGCGCATGCGCGAATAGACGCGCATGCGCATGGACGCACTTTTTTTTCAACGTGTTCGTTGCTTCTAGCAGATTATCCGCTCTCCCTCCGCCCCAATCCACCGCGTTCGTGGAACGCGGCGTGCCAGACGCGCTTAACCTTTGGGAGTGTCGGCGACGCGTTGCGCGGGCGGAGAAAGGAAAAGATGGTCGTCCAAGCATTTCTAAATATCGCGTAATTTACCGTAGACCAACTTTTTCGTACGCAATTACTTCGTACTATACTCCCTTACCAAGAAATAAAAATTAATGACTCGACGATAAAAAAAAAAGGGGGGGGGGAACACATGTATGACTGAAAAAGTTGAGCTAACTTACAATTAGGTAACATTAACGAAACTTTAAGAACGATATTGCCGGACGATTTTTAAAGAATTCTAAAGTTTTGTCGGATTTTACGAGATTTTGTTTTTTTCCTTTTTCAAATATAAAATATTATATTATTATAATATTATTATATCATTTATAATCTATTATATAATGGTAATAATAATAATATATTATAATAGTATAATAATATTATATATTATAATTTTAATATTTATTAATACATAATAATAATATTATATTATATTATTATATCTTATACATTATATATTATAATAATATTATATTTATTAATATATTTCATAATAATAATATATTATTATATTATTATATATTATAATTTTGTATTTATTAATATATAATAATAATAATATTATATTATATTATTATATTTTATACATTATATATTATATATTATAATATTATATTTATTAATATATTATATAATAATAATATATTATTATATTATTATATATTATAATTTTTTATTTATTAATATATAATAATAATGTAATATTATATTATTATATCTTATACATGATATATTATAATATTATATTTATTAATATATTATATGATAATAATATAATATTATATTATTATATATTATAATTTTTATTTATTAATATATAATAATAATTATTATATTATATTATATTATTATATCTTACACATTATATATTATAATAATATTATATTTATTAATATATAATAATAATAATATAATATTATATCTATTATTATATCTTACACATTATAAATTATAATGACATTATATAATAATCATAATAATCATAATATATTATTATATATTATAATTATAATCATAATTATATTATATATGTATATATGTGTACGTATGTGAGTTTGAACTATTGGCAACGTTAAATTTACGAGTATATACGGTCACCTGTTTATTTCATTGAAAAAAAAAAGGCATCTCGGTATTATGTCGTTGGAGTCGAGGTCAACGAGTGTAAATATATTATACATTTTCGAAGGCCTCGAAGATATTACCAAGGCGCGAGGGAATGCCTTTTGGTCGGGTCGACGAACGGGTTTTGCGCTCTTCGCGTGCGTGTCCAAATTAATTTTTTTTTACTTTTTTCATTTTCTTTCCTCATTTCCCCCTCCCCCTTAATTCGATTCAACCCGCCATTATTTTACAGTTTAGCCGTTAAATTTATTCACTCGCTAATTCGAAGAATGACAAATGACAAATATTTATTATAAAACAAAAAACGAAAATTAAAATATAAAAACGAAAAATATCAATTTTCATAATAAACAATATTTAATAGGAATTGGGATGGGAGAGAAGCATTTTCTTCGTTGGCGACGCACAATATCGATCGACGCCTCCACGTCGAGTTGTGTCATTGCGTCGGGTCATCCCCGCTTCCAGAGCATAGGAAGCGAGAGAGCGACGGAGAAAGAGGGTAGAAAAAGTAAACGTCAAGAGAAAAATAATAAAAAAAAAAAAGAAAAAAAACAGAGGGAGAGAAGAATCCCTCGTTTTGCTGCCGGGACGACAAGTGTTCCTCCCCTACGGTATAATGGCGATCACGCAACGACTAGAGAGACCAAAAGAGGAAGAGAGAGAGAGAGAGAGAGAGAGAGAGAGAGAGAGAGAGATAGATAGAGAGAGAAAGAGAGAGCGAGAGAGAGAGAGAGAGAGAGATAGATAGAGAGAGAGAGAAAGAGAGAGAAAGAGAGAGAGAGATAGATAGATAGATAGATAGAGAGAGAGAGAGAGAGAGAGAGAGAGAGAGAGAGAGAGAGAGAGAGAGAGAGAGAGAATACGAGGGTAGAAAGACAGAGAAAAAGCGAATGAACAAACGTCTCCCTATATAGAAGTGAACGATGGGGAGGGAACTTGGAAAATCTCGTTACGAGACTAGAAATGAGATTCTATTTCGACCCCATACACACACACACACACACGCACACATTTACTGACACAAAACCCCTCGATCCCTTTTTTACTTCGTTGTTCTTGTCTCTGCTCGACGCAGTTTTTGTTTTTACAGTGCATCAACGAGCAAGAACCTCTCACTGGTTTCGATCGCCTTTACAAAAAAAAAGAAGCGTTTAGGTATGGAGATATATTTTTTTTAACAGACTGACGATGAGGCTGGAACAAAATTGGAGAGGGAAAGAAATTCGAGGAACGAGTTCGATTTGTTTCAGCTTTGGGAACAATTTTGATGATTCGAATAATTTTATTTCACGATTTAGCGAGGTTTATACATAAATCTTGTGAAAAATTGGATTATTGTTGGATTAATACTTTTGTAATTGTTTGAGGGAGAAAAATTATTATTCTTGGATTTTTTCTTTTGGGATTTTTTTTTCAAAGAAAGTAAACAGTAGGATTGAAATTTGGTAAAAAGGTCCTTGTTGTACAAATATTGAGGATTGTTTGTAAATTTTATGAGAACTGTTGTTAACGGAAGGAAAAAGAATTGGATAAAGTAGGATAACAGCTTCGGCAGTACGTAGGATTTTTTTTTTAATATTGCATAGTTTAAATATTATTAACAATTTGCGTTTTGTCGAAATTTTTGTTCAACGACACTCCACTTTTACAAAAAACAATTTTATAAAATTCCCCGTAGTGTTAAAACTGTTATCATGCTTTATCAATATTTTTTGGTTCATTATTGTAACTTTAAAATGTCAATTTTAAAAAAAGCTGAGAAGTCGCCATTTTGTTTATTACAATTCTAATAAAATTTATAAACCTTGTTCAATACTTGTATAATAAGAACCTTTTTATCAAATTTCGATACGTTGTTTAGTTTCTCTGAAAAAAAATCTTAAAGTTTATTACATTTTTCTAAATTGTTTTACCCCCTTAAGGTAATCCTATCGTTACAGCGTTTCCGTTAGATTTCACTGAAAATTTGCAGAAACGTTCTTTGATGTCATATGTATATGTGTGTAAAATTTCAGGGACCTTTATCGACTCAAAAATCACGATATTTATTCTTGAAAATCGTCACTTTTCGCAATCTCCCATAAGAGCCCGTGTTAAATATCGCAACATTATACAACGAGTATGCTCGATCATTTGGTCGATGGAAGCCTGTTGAAATTTTTCACACATTTTTATATGACATCAAAGAAGCTTCGATTAGTTTTTATAACAAATCTTATGGAAAACAAAAATTCGCGATTTTGTTTATTATATAACAAATAAACTTTCCGTAGGATCAATTTGAATTTTGAGTATGTTATTCTATAGTCAATTTGCAACAACTTTTCTTAATGAACTTTAACGCTAGGTCCACTTCCAATGTGAGAAAAAACGGCAATAAAATTTTAATCCCCCATTCAACGACCTTAAGATAGTCCTATCGTAGTTTTTATAACAAATCTTATGGAAAACAAAAATTCACGATTTTGTTTATTATAAAACAAATAAACTTTCCGTAGGATCAATTTGAATTTTGAGTATGTTGTTCTTTAGTTGATTTGCAACAACTTTTCTTAATGAACTTTAACGCTTGGTCCACTTCCAATGTGAGAAAAAGCGGGAATAAAATTTTAATCCCCCACCCAACGACCTTAAGGGAGTCCAATCGTTGATAGGACTACCTTAAGATAGTTCTATTGTAGTTTTTATAACAAATCTTATGGAAAACAAGAATTCACTATTTTGTTTATTACATAACAAATAAATTTTCCGTAGGATCAATTTAAATTTTGAATATGTTGTTCTTTAGTCAATTTGCAACAACTTTTCTTAATGAACTTTAACGCTCGGTCCACTTCCAATGTGAGAAAAAACGGGAATAAAATTTTAATCCCCCACTCAACGATAGGACTGCCTTAAACATAATTACGTACGAAAATTTTGTCGAAATTTGAGGTTTCTTTGTCCGCCGCCATTTTGTGCCGGACGGCCATCTTGTCTCGCGCCGCCATTTCGTGACGCGCTCTCCACTGCGACGCGCGGCGCGCGCAGTCGCGCATGCGTACGCTCCTCCCCCCACCACTCGTCGCCCATTCTATCGCGTTTCACGCTCTTGTCTATGTCTATACGCAATGTACTCGACAAAAATTCCATCTCCTCGGTTTTCTATACGTCCTTTTAACTCGATTGTCCAAACGCGGATTATTTTTATTTCTCATTTTATTTCACTTTTACCACGCTCCCTGTACTCGGACGAGCTCGTGTCAAAGTGCGAGTACACACATTGAGAAGAAATCCAACTTTCTTATGAAAGGGACTCGTGAAGATTGCTCTCTGTCTCTCCCTTAAAAAAACACACACACACAAGCACCAATGGATTTTGCCGACGGGAAGATAGAATTCTCTTCCCGTGAACAATTGGATTTGAAGTAGCTCCGGGAAACCCAGCGAGAAAAAAAGGAAACGAAAATTGCGAAGAAGGAAGAAAAAAAAAAACGAATTTCAATCTCGAACCAGGAACAAAAATGTTCATCTCTCGTCCGGAGAAATCTGGAACTCGTTGCGTCTAATTGATCTTTGCCAAAGCTAGAAAATACAAAAAAAACTTCAAAATTCCTGCGCCTGGAAAAATAATTCCAAAGAAATCCAGACTTGTCTTTAAAAAAAAAATATTTTTTAAATAAAAAAAATGAAAAATTAATAATAAAAGTATGCGTTAAAATTATGTACTACACGCGAAGATTAAATGAACTAATTAAAACAGTTAATCGAATGATTCATCGTGCCGTCGGAATTCTTTTTAAGAAAGTGTAATCGTGCGTGAGAGACGTGCCACGATATAAACGTTTTTGTTTTTCGCTTGATATATATATATATATATATATCATACGAAATGAGAGACGCCTCGGGGCTGTATAGTAAAGAATTTTTAATGGAACGTAGAGCGCGAGTCGTGTAATGGTCTCTCGGGTGACTCAGTCGCGGAAGCGTATAAAAAAGTAAACACTTTCGTAAATATAATATTTATCACGACCTCGAGGGTGTTACACTAGTTCATGGGGCTTAAAAACGACTCCGGGACTTTTCGACGATTCGTCGTTGTCAATATTTTATGCAACGAGACGTCCTTTAAAAATATAAAAAATAAAACAATAATTGAAAAAAAAAACAAAACAATAATTGGAAAAAATAAATAAAACAATAATTGGAAAAAAATAATAATTGGATCGAGCTGGAGAACAATACTAATAAGTTTCGTTTTAAAAAACAAACTGGATTTTGTAATTGATAAATAATAAAAGAATTCTTGTGCAAAAATTCGAAAATAATTTTTTTTTAAATTTCGTAGTTAGGAATTTTGTCGACTTTATTTTTTCCGAGTTTAATTCGCCTTACAGCTCAAATAATCGCAATTTTTAAAATCGACTCCGGGACTTTTCGACGATTTATCGTTGTCAATATTTTATGCAACGAGACGTCCTTTAAAAAAATAAAAAATAAAACAATAATTGAAAAAAAAATAAAATAAAACAATAATTGACAAAAAAAATAAATAAAACAATAATTGGAAAAAAATAATAATTGAATCGAGCTGGAGAACAATACTAATAATTTTCGTTTTAAAAAACAAACTGGATTTTGTAATTGATAAATAATAAAAGAATTCTTGTGCAAAAATTCGAAAATAATTTTAAAAAAAATTTCGTAGCTAGGAATTTCGTCGATTTTATTTTTTCCAAGTTTAATTCGCCTTACAGTCCAACCTAAACAACCACAATTCTTAAAATCGACGATTCATCGTTGTAAATTTTTTATGCAACGAGACGTCCTTTAAAAAAAAAGAAAGATTGAAAAAAAAACGCTTTGAGCTAGAACAACAAAATTTCATAATTAATAAATAACAAAACAATCTGGTACAAAAATTCACAACGAATAATCCTGCGAAAATCGCCCCAGTCTCTATTTTCTACTCTCGAGTCTTTCCCAGAAAACGTAGCTACGATGAATATTATTTTATAAATTAGACAAAGTATTTGGAAAAAAAAAATAATTCTTCAATAATAATTATTATTATCAATATTGTAATTGAAAGAAATTTATTGACAATGCTAAGAAAGAATAATAATAATAATTATCATTCATATTTGTCAATATTAACATTGTTATTAATAATCCGAAAATAATTAAAAAAAAAAAAAAAAATTGCCTAGCCACGCAATCTCGTCGACTTTATTTTTTCCGAGTTTTAACTCGCCTTATAGTCGAACCCACACGTCCTAACATATCCTCCGTCGAGTACTACTATTCCACGAAAACTCTCCTTCCTTCTCTCCTAGGTAGCAAGCTTAAAAATCTATACATATATACATCGTTGGGTAGAATTCTCCTCGTGAGGAATAATGGCCAAAGGGGTTGCGATAGCTCTCGTGACGCAGCACCAGGAGGAACATTGGAAACGGAGCACTCAGGCGCGAGAGTGGGGATCCCTCGGCTTTTCTCTCCCCCACTCCACGGCCGGCTCGTCTCTCCCGTGGTCGGCGAGGCGCTGTTACCTCCACCACGGGCGCGCGGCTTCCCCCACTCCAACACGACCGCGCCGTTCTATCGCGCTACTTCTCTAGTCCCCCAGTACAGAGCGAGTCGTGCGCTGGGCGATTCCCGAAGCCCCTTGCAGCGCCACTTCGTCTCTCGTCGTATCGCCTCTACCCCCACTCCACTCGTACTCGCTCTCCCCCCCACTCCAGCGCTACACGTCGCTCGGCGGTCGTTCTACCGACTCCCCCACTCCTCCGCCGCCACGGCGACTCGGCGTACGAGGTTCCCTCGTTGGCCACGGCAACGTTGCCGGGTGTTACATAATAGCCGAGAGTCGAGGCTGCGACGTTGCCACACAGTCGTACCGAGAACGTCGCTCGGGTAGGATGAGGGAGGGAACGTACGGGAGAAAGAGAGAAGTGTACGGGGCGCGTTTGGTGGCTCGACGGGAACGCGACGTTGCCAAGTCGAGGAATAGCCCGGCCCTGCTGCTACTTCTGTGGCTCTCTCGCACACTTTGCCTAGTAGGTATAACCCTCGACCGGAATGGCCACGGTGGAGAGTACGAGTGTGTGTGTGTGAGAGAGTGAGAGAGAGAGAGAGAGAGAGACAAACTGAAAGCAGAAGAGAAGCCTCAAGGGCCCCCGAGTCTACCGTGGTCGTAGCACAGGCATAATACTACGTACTCGATGTGCTATACGGGAGAGGATTCCTCGCTTGCCTCGTATTTCTCTCTTTCTCTCTTTATCTCTCTCGCACTCGCACTCGCCTCGTTTTGCGTAGAAACGATTTCCGTCGTCACGGGCTTGGACTATTTACCATTTTGTTTGCGACGTCCTCGATGATAGCATTCGTTTTTTTACGAGGAAAGATTCACGATGAGAGAGCAAGGGAGAGAGAGAGAGAGAGAGAGAGAGAAAGAGATAGATAGAAGAAAGGGAAATGTTAGTTTAGGACTAAATCTTTCCACGCTCGATTCAAATTTCAATTTTCGGAGGAGAATTATTTTGTTACCGGTAATAGCAATAATAATAATAATGATTGTTATTTTTTTATGGATAATAATAATCATTGTTATTAAAATATTATCTCTAGATTATTGTTGTGTTTTTTTAAACATAAATAATAATAATAACAATAATATAGAAACATTATTTTGTTAATAATAATGATTATTATTAACAAAATATTATCTCTATATTAGTATTATTATTTATATTTGGCAATATTAATATTATTTTTTTTAATATAAACAATAATAATGATAATAATGTAGAAAAAAATAGTTTGTTAATAATAACAATTATTATTATTAATCAAATATTCTCTCTATATTATTGTTATGAATTATACTTGACAATGTTAATATTGTTCTTTTTAAATATAAATAATAATAATAATAAGATAGAGACAATATTTTCTAATAATAATAATAACTATTGTTATTAACAAAATAGTCTCTACATTATTGTTCTTATTATTTATATTTATCAATATTAATATTGTTATTTTTCCTTACGATTGTCAATGACTTCTTCTCAATTACAATATCAATTATTATTATTATTATTGTAATATTATTTTCTTCCAACTACTTTTCTTAATTTATAAAACAATACTCCAACATAATTTTGAAAAGACGAAAATATTTGTTCGTTCAATATTCAACGAAGAATATTGCATATTAATTAAATCGTCCCTAATTATTTAATCAACCATTAATTAATTAGTTTAACTCAACGATGTCAATAATTACATAATAATTTATAAATTTATAAACACGTTTTATTATCTTCGTGTCATTCGTATTTTCCTCTCGCAATGTTTTTTTTTATTCGTCTTCATCTTTGATAAATTTTATTTTTTTATTTTCTTTTTTATCATAACTATTGTTTTTTTTTATCGAGAACCATCGAGAGTCGTCTCGCACTACGATCTGACAACCCATTATGGCGATTCCCTTTGTCCGGGCGTGTCGGTTGAAGTTGGCTTAGCGCAGGAAAGAGAGAGAGAGAGAGAGAGAGAGAGAGAGAGAGAGAGAGAGAGAGAATGAGAAAAAGGAGACAGGGCAAAAAGCCCTTTGGCACCCGTAGATGCCACGAGCAGAAACGTTTCACTCGTTCCGAGTCTCGGATTACGATCTTCGGAAAGCCAACGCTCACGCACAAAAAGTCTTTCTCGCTCGTTCTCGAAGTCCTTGGGGTCCCTTAAATAACTTTTACGTAACGACGTAACGACGAACGAGATTTAACGACTGAATTGAACAGAGCAATAACAACAACAATGGGAACAATAACCAGCGAGACAAAACAGAATAATATTTATGGAAAATAATTATATTAAAAAAATATATAAATAGCTAACAATTGCTATTATTATTGTTATTATTTATATATTTTTTTAATGTAATAATAATTATAATTTTTGTAAGAAGTAATAATCATAATTTTAATAAAATAATTATTATTATTATTGTTATTGTTATTATTTGTATATTTTGTTAATATAATTATTTTCCATAAATACTATTTCGTATTCCAATAATAATAATAGTAATTATTATTATTATTCTTATTACTTTGTTATGATAACAATAATAATAATTATTATTATTATTGTTATTATTTTATTATTATTATTATTATACAAAAATAATAACAATAATAATAATTATTATTCTTATTGTTATTTTTATGTTTGTTTAATATAATTATTTTCCTGGGATGTTATTTCTTAACATTATAACAATAATATTAATAATAATTGTTATTATTTTGTTATAATAACAATAATAATTATTAATGTTATTATTTTTTTATAATTAATTTGCCCGTGTTTATCGTACAATTTCTTTGTTCCTTTCTTTTCTTTTTTCGTTGTCTCAAACACGTGTGAGAAACAGGGGGGAGAAAACGATTGGTGGAGTGGGAGGGGGGAAAAGGGCGAGGATGATTTTTATGACGCTCTCTCTCACCCGAAGCCCTTGGAGAATAAAACAAAATTCCGAGCTCTCTCTCCCTGGCGTTGCTCGACAAAGGATTCGTCCGGGAAAAGGTGTGTAACGTGACACAATTAGGTCGTGGGGCCCTCTGTAATACACATAGTATACCGATTGTTCCCCCTCGAAAGACAGAGGGGGGGAGGGGGAAAGAGAAAGAAAACAAAAAAAGAAAAAATTTCTCTCTCTCACTCTTTCTCTCTCGCAGCGTCGCATCCTTTCTAAGAGAAAGAGAGAAAAAGAGAGAAAAAGAGGGGGGGGGGCGAGGAATAGACCTTGGAAGGTACAAAAACGCGTGCGTTCCCCGGCTGGCCACGAGAAGCCCAAGCTAGCCTGAAAACAGCGACGTTGCCAGTTTGCGTTCCCGACACACTATATATATATATATACACACTATATTGTATATATATATACAATAATACAACGCATAATCCTGCGAAAAAGTCGAAGGGACGTTCCACCGATTTGCCATACTCGATGCCTGTTTTTGCCTTACTCTTCGCCCAGTTTCTATTTTCTACTATCGTGTCTTTCCCAGAAAACGTAGCTACGATGAATATTTATTTTATAAATTTGAGAAAGTATTTGGAAAAAAAATTATGTTTTAATAATAATAATTATTATTAATGTTGTAATTGAAAAAAATTTATTGACGATGTCAATAAATTTCGAAATGGCAATTATTATCAATAATAATAATGATTATTATTTATATTTTTCAATATTAATATCGTTATTATTGTTACGTAATTATTATTATTAATATTGTAATTGAAACAAATTTACTGACAATGGTAAGAAAGAATAACAATATTAATATTGATAAATATAAATAATAATATAAATATAGTTATTATTAATAATAAATATTATCAATAATAATAATAATAATAATGATTATTATTTATATTTGTCAATATTAATATCGTTATTATTATTGTAATATTATTCCGCATATGTTTTTTAATTTATGAAATATTTGTTTATATTTTAATTTATATTATAATTTATAAAATAACAAGAATTTATAAAATATAAAATAGGAAGAATATTTTATTAATAACAATAAGTATTATTTTCATTATTATTACCCAAATATTCTCCCCACATTAAAAACAATCTTATAATTCATACTTCTCACATAGCCAAACTAAATAATATATAAAACAAAAAAAGCACACCAAAAAAAAATCCTCAATTAAAATTCATCACCAGAAATAAATATTTATTTATTTATTTCCCCCGATAAATATTTAACGAAAGACACCCCCTTTACACACACAAACACATATATAAATTGGGCAGAATAAAAAACGATATTGCCCACAGAAAAATAAAGCAATAATAACCCTTTATACAGTCACGCGAGTCCCCCCCCCCCTCCCCCCGCTGTCACGCAGTTGTGTCTGGCCAGGCTGGTTTTCCCTCCTGCGAGAACCCCGCGTTACGTGTCTCTTCCCCCTCCCCCCTCTCCTGCCCCATGCTATATTTGTCTCGACCGAGGCAAACAGAGAATATTCCCCACGTGTGTGTGTGCGCATGTGTGCGTGTGTGTGTGTGTGTGTGTGTGTTTGTGTTCGATGATATAAAATATTCACTCTTGCTCGTTATCGAACTATCTCGCAACCGTCGTTGTACGTACGAAAACACGACCTTCCGCATTCTGCGAAGAGAAAGAAAAAAAAAAAAAAAAGAAAGAAAAGGCAAAAGAGAGAGAGAGACGAAACGCGTAGTGTAAACATTACACAGAGCCTCGTTGTAGAAACACACACATACACACATATGTATTACTCGACACTATATTTTTCGTGGTATCGTGTGTACGGAACAATAACGATGAAAATGGAGCGCCGTGAATTCCGAGAAGGGACCAGGCCTCGCGCGACTACATTTAATACGACCCAAAGTGAAAACAGACAGAGAGAGAGAGAGAGAGAGAGAGAGAGAAAAAAATTACGAAAGAATAATATTTTTATCATCGACGACACAACAGCAACAGTAGCTTTGTTATTATTATTATTATTATTATTATTATCATCATCATCATTATTATTATCCTTATTATTATTATAATTATTATCATCATCATCATTATTATTATCCTTATTATTATTATAATTATTATCATCATCATCATTATTATTATCCTTATTATTATTATAATTATTATTATTATTATTGCCCTTATCCTTATTATTATTATTATTATTATTATTATTATTATTATTATTATTGCCCTTATCCTTATTATTATTATTATTATTATTACGACGGTTGTTATCGTGATTAATATCGTTATCGTTATTACAAATCGTAACGAGTATATCACGGGTACGTTGGAAGCTGGAGGAGTGTTATAACGCACAATAATGCGGAAGACATTAGTACATTTTCATCGCACGCAATGCCCATAAGCCAAACAAAAGCGAGCGGCGCGCGCATCGGGCCTGAACTACCGCCATTATACCCTGCTTCGTAGCTACTATACACGTGTATATATATATATATGTGGTTGTACGTAGCCCCCGCGTTTACTAATGTCTTCCGCATTATATTATATTTTCACGAGGCAGGCGTGCTTCGCGTCAAGGTACACTTATTGCATACACGAATATAAAAGATATTATTGCATATATACGTATATATATATATATATATATATATAGAGCTGTGTGTATATCGAGGTGTTGTTTCTTTTCTTGTTTTTTTTTCGCGTTTGTGGCCCGCGGTGCCGATTGTACGTTGGATAGTGTTATATTTTCTCGAGCGCTCTCTCGCAGCGACGTGCACGGCTACCCCCCACGCGGCGGCCCTCGCTCTCTCACGCCATTGGCCACTCGCGCTCGCGAAACTCCCCCACTACTCGCCCACCGCTAGCCGCCATCCCCCACTCCGCGGCGTCGCGTCCCGAACGCGTTATGTGTGCAGATCTCTCACTCTCTCTCTCTCTCTCTCTCGCGCGCGCGCGCTCGGTTTTTACTGATGGATCTTCGCGCTACGTTTGTAGAGATATAGGAGCTAGGCACGGGGCGAAAAAAAATATGCTGGTACGCGACAAAGTGTATTGCACTGTTGTCGCGCTCGTGTCCGAGAGGAGAATGAGAACGTCGTGGGAGTAAACTGGGGTAGTGAAATTACTGTTTTTAACACCCGTTTCGAGGAAATTGAACCTTTCGCAGGGATTTAATTTTTTTTTTCTAACTTTTCGTGGTAAAATAATTTTTTTTTTTTTTTTGATAAAAAAAAATTAAATTTAATCGAAATTTTTTAAATCGCGATTATTTTTAAATCTATTTTTTGTTTAAATTGCTTCGCTTTTTTTTAAGGAAATATTCGAAGCAAGGATCTTTATTATTTCATCATTCTTGTCGTCAGCAAAATTAATTTGTTTAATCTCGTTTATTTTTAAATCAATTTTGTTTTAATTTCTAAAATTTAAATTTAATTAAATTTAAAAATTTATAGATGCATAATTAAATTTTTTTTTAAATTCATTTCAATTTAATTTACTTTGAATCGATTCGATAAATTGATTTTTTTCTTTGTGAAATTAATTCCAAACGAAATTGTTTTAATCTCGTTTATTTTTAAATAAATTTTGTTTTAATTTCTCAAATTAAAAAAATTGTAAATTCGATTTAAATTTTTAAAAATTGTTTTATATTTAATGAAATTTGAATGAATTCGACAAATTGATTTTTTCATGAATCTATAAAAAAAATTTGTGTGAAAAAAACAAAAATTAACATCAAACGACAAAATTTCTTCAATCTCGTTAATTTATATAATAATAATAATAATAATAATAATAATCGTAGCAACAATCTTTTTAATTTCATCATTCTCTCATTGTCAACAAAATTTTGTTTGCTTCTCGAGCAATATTTATACAAATTCGCATATAATAATTGTTATTGTTATTTTCGATTTACGTATATTTATTCATCTGTCGCAAAGTCTGTGTATTTCACGCGTTCGGCTTTCCACGAGGTACGACTCGTTGTTACTTCGGAGTCAATTTTCTCATACGAAAGAGAGAGAGAGAGACACACACACACAAACACACACACACACACACAGGAATTCACACGTTTCTCTGACACGAGTGTTACCAGGATGTGGGACGAAATTGTGTACACACCGCGGGCGTCGATGTGAAGTGTACACAATAGCCTCGTGTTGTGTATCGCGCAAAGGGGGGGGGGGGGGGGGGGGGCAAAAATCGACGGGAGCGCGAAAAAAAATTCCCAGGCAAAGGAGAGGAAGAGAGGAAGAGGAAAAAAATGAAAAAAAAAATTGTTCGAAGGACACACGGAGAGAAAAAAATTATTCTTTTCCGATAAAATAAATCTTGATCAATGTTCTATCAAATGTTGCAGCGAAATTATTTTTTTTTTATTTAAATTGAAAAAGAGATAAGGTTTTTAAACCCTGCGGTCAAGTTATTGATAAAATAGTCGGAAAATTATTAACTTTTTTATAAAAAAAAAGAGTAAATGGGATTTGTTACGATTTGTTTTAAATTGATTTGTTTTTTTTGAATTGTAATTTTTATTTTCTTAACTATAATTATTGGTTGGTAATTATAATTATTGGTTTTTAAATTATAATTATTATTTTTTAACTATAATTATTGTTTTTTTTTTTACTTGAAGTTATTATTTGTTCTTAAAGTTATTATTTCTTATCTACAATAATTATTATTTATATATAATTATTATTTTTTAACTATAATGATTATTTTTTAATCACAATTATTATTTTTCAATTACAATTATTATTTTTTAACTATAATTATTGTTGCTTTACTTGAAGTTATTATTTGTTCTTAAAGTTATTATTTTTTAACAATAATGAATATTTTTTTAATCCCAATTATTATTTCTCAATCACAATTACTATTTCCTAACTACAATTTTTATTTTTTACTTTAACTTATTATTCTTCAACTATAATTATTATTTTTTTCATATAATTATTATTTTCTAACTATAATTATTATTCTTTCATTATCATTTTTGACTCGAACTTATCACATTTTAATCACAATGATAAATTTCAATAAAAATCATTATTTAAAAATTACAATTATTAACTATTTATAACAATCATTATTCAATTATTAATTATTAAACCATAACAAGAAAAGGGTCAATATTTTCAGAAGGGCTCGTAGGGACACGTCGTGGCCGGACGTTTCTACAGTCCGAGTGAACGAGCGAGCGCGAGAGAGAGAGAGAGAGAGACAACGGGAGAAAGTCAGCCGAGGGAGCGTCTCGCATGCGTGTGTGTATGCGTGTGAGTGTGCACACGCCCGAAAGCCCTCTCTTCTTCGTCTCCTCTTCGTTTCTCTCGTTCGCTCGCCGTCGGGGCCATCTCTCGAATAGTACCCCCCCCCCCCCACCCGGCCTCCCACACCATTGGTCCACCCCCCCCCCTCTCCCGCCGCCAACCTATCGTCCACAGAGAGAAGCCCCGTCGAGGTAGAAACGCTATATAGCTAGGTCTCTCGCGTTCCCACACACGACGTCGTCAATTGCGCGAGGGTGGCGCACTGTGCAAAGAGACCGTGTACTTGCCTCTGGCACGTGTATACTACCTCTCTTCTATATATGTATATATATATATATACATACACATATACAGGGTGGTCCATGCAACGTGTGCGCCCTTATAACGTCCAAAATATGCGTTGGATAAAAAAATGTTTTATGTGTTACTGTAAAAGTCCAAACTATGGTAAATCTTTGGTTTAACTAGTGAATTGTTAAGATTTTAACAACATTAGTTGGTAAATGTGAGAATTTTTTTTTTACAAGAGATAATTTTTTTGGGTTTTGACAATAATTTGTTACGGGGTAAAAGTTTTACCAATGACAATTGGTAAATGATTTTGAGAATAAAACAAAATATATTTGTTAATTATATGTTTTAATTACGTATCAGTGTCAAAATGTTGCATGTATTTTGTTATAAAGAATTTTTAATTGTGTGGAATAAATATTGTGTTTTTAATAGTTTGTTAGAATGTATATTTGTAATTAAATTGTCCATGTGTTATTTGATATTTTTTTAAAACGTCTTCTGAATACTTTTTAATAGTAAAAATAAAAATGAAGGATGAGAAGAATTTATCGAGTGGATGGTGGTAAATGTTTAAAATGAACGATGATCACAGAACATTTGGCACTTTTACCATTCAAAATTGGTTTTAGGTTTTAATGTTAGATTTTGCAGTAACATATACAGGGTGGTCGACGTATACATCGCTATAACTTCCAAAGTATGCGTTGCAGACAAAAATGTTATATACAAAAGTTGCATGGTTTAAAAGGTTCCACTACCTAGTGCATAAATTTTTTTATTTTACAGGCTCCACCCTGTATATATCACACACATATACAGGGTCACCCAGACAAAGTATACACCGCTATAACTTCCAAACTACGTGTTGCAGAAAAAAACGTTCTATACAAAAATTACACGGTTTAAAACGTTACACCACCTACTGCATCAATTTTTTGTAAAGCCCAAAGCGTTTCCAAGATTCGAACAACAACTTTGTTTTTTTAAACAGAACGCTATATTTTTTATACCAAAATATGATAGAAAATCGAATTCTGAGTAAAAAAGTACAAACCTTTATTATCCCTAAACCTAATAAGTAACGAGTAATTTCACTTTATTATTTGAAAATTGTCCTCACATAAAAAACAAAATTATCCTTTAAATCTCCCCTCCCCCCAATGTAAATTTTGTATGGAACAGTTTTCCCTGCAACGCGTACTTTGGAAATGATAAAGTTGTACACGTTACGTGGAACACCCTGTATATGAGTATGTATATAAGGCATAGGAGTAAAGTACAGTACTAGACGTTATGTACACCGTCGTCGTGTCTCTGGGCTCGGGCATATAACAGAAGGTACCTACGTGAGACGCTAGGAGAGCTCTGAAACAAGGTATATACACGAAATACACGCGTTTCGCGTCTCGAGTCTCGGGAGTCTCCGGTGAGCCAAGAGAGCCCGCGTAGACTGTACCGACCAACCGTAGGTACGACGATGGTTGACTCGGCTAATGCACGAGAGCCATACGCACATAGACACACATACGTATAGACAGACACACAGATATACGTTCGTAATTCATACTTGCGTAATGCACAGTGCTCAAAGTAGTCGCACGGTAATGCAACCCGTAAGACGTAATAAATTACGCAGCGAGAGAGAGAGAGAGGGGGGAGGGAGAAAATGGGATTTGAAGAAAAAAATTATTTTTTGTTTTGTACGGAGGGAGAATTAATTTTTTTTTTGTTCGTCGTTGAATTTATCGTTGGAGTGGAAGAAGAGGCATTATAAATTTTTATATGGGGATTATTAGTGGATTTGTTATTATTGTTTATCGTAAATTTATCACTAGGAATTATCAATGTTTTTTTTTAAGGAGTTAAATGTTTTTAATAATTTAATTATATTGTTATTTGTGTTAAAATGTAAATATGGGAAAGATTTAGAGAGGAGGATGTAAAAGCTCGAAAGGGCATACAAGAGGAAATAAATACTACTATTATTATTATAATTATAATTATAATTATAATATATTATTATAATTATAATATTGTAATAACATAATGATAATATTATATTATTATATTATTATATTATTGATAATTATAATATTATATTATTATAATCATAATATAATATTATATAATAATAATAATTATTATTATTTGTATATTTATTTTTATATAATTTATATAATTATATTGTTATTTGTAATGAGAGAAAGAGAGAAAATGAGAAAATGGGATTTGAAGAAAAAAATGATTTTTTGTTTTGTACGAAGGGAGAATTAATTTTTTTTTGTTTGTCGTTGAATTTATCGTTGGAGTGGAAGAAGAGGAATTATAAATTTTTACACGTTAATTGTTAGTGGATTTATCAATTTTTTTTAACTTGTTAAATATTTTGATTAACGTAATTACATTATTATTGACAAAATTAAAGAAATAAAGCAATAATAATAATAATTTTAACTATTATTTTATTTCATGACGAATGTTTTTTTTTAATTATCACGTTTGACGTACGTTTGAATAAATTATTTATGCTCGAATGGCTAAAAATTCGTGACTTGTGAATCGTGGCGGAAGTGTTTTTCGTTCCTAAGGGCCTGACAAGAATTTTTGATGACGCGAGCAATAACAACTGATAGGAGGGGGGAAGGGGAAGGGGGCGGGGCTTCGAGATGAAACTTCGTAACGTACGATCAACGTCGCAAACGTGGAGTTATGTCACCTATAGAAACGTCCGAGTTACAAGTTTCTGGCTCAACGACCGATGGCGAACGCCAAGATAGAGAAAGACAGAGAGGGGGAGGGGGGGGGGGGCAAACACATGAGAATTTCTATCTTCGCGTTACACCAGAATCGTCGCGAGACGTTTCTCGGTATAGGAAAGAGATAATCTCGAGAAAATAGAAACTCGCCTCTGTTGCCATTGGAACTCTGTGTTTACGTTGTGTGGAATTGAAGAAAAAATTTCATTTCAATTTTTTTTATTTTTTTTTTTCAGTGAGAATTGAAAGAAAAAATAGAAAAAGAATTTTTTCTTTCTTGAAAAAAATAGAAATTGAAAAGAAAATTGAAATGGAAATTCTTTTTGTTTTTCAGTGAGAATTGAAAAAGATAGAAATTGAAAAAAAAATAGAGAATTTTTCTTTTTTTTTTCAGTGAGAATTGAAAAAAACAATAATTCTCGAATTTATCTTATCTTAAATGAGCACAGGATTATGTTTTTCATCAATGAGTCAGAAGTTGGAAAAAAAAATATATTGAAGATATTTCTCGATGAAAAATTTGCCATTTGGCAAAATTCCAGAGTTACATTTTTTTTCTCTGTTCAAAATCTCTCTTTCTCTCTCTCTCTCTCTCTGTCTGGGGGAGAAGATAATTAAAAAATGTAAAAATAGAATTTCATTGTAAGAAATGTTAAGACTATCGTCTATTAATAATATAATGTGTGCGTCGCGACTAAATCCAAGATTTGGCATTTCCCTCGATTTATCCGGCTTCACAGGGTGTGTAATTAGAAAATTCGATTTATGTAGCGTCGGTGAGAAGAACGTCACACGCGATTTGAGCCCGTAACAAACGAGAGACAGAGAGAGAGAAGCCAGAGTCTAGTGGCCAGACACGCACGGTGTCTCGAGCAAAGTTTTTCCGCGCGAATTGGCACGTATATACACACACATATACAGGGTGAGTTTCATAAAGTGTAACAGGACTTTATTCTAAGGTAGATGGGATCATTACAAACAAAAAATACAAATATACATTGGTGATATGTTCAATAGTTTACGAGATATAAATGTTTAAAGTTGGTCCAATCAGAACGCCCACTCCTGTCCTAGTCATATAGATAGTACAGGGTAGGGCGTTACATTTGGGATTGCAAAATTCAGAGCAAGCAATTTTATTTATTATATTATTACACAGTCATTTTTATTTCTTGAATATTGGCTGTTAGAGCGGGGAGTGGGCGTGTCTAATGCTTCTCGACTTGTTCGACATAATTCAAAGCAGTCAATGCCCGAGAAATAAAAATAACTGCGTAATAACATAATGAATACAATTGAGAATTCTGAATTTTGCAATTCCAAATGTAACGCTCTACACTGCGCTATGTACACAGCTAAGGTGGGAGTGGGCGGTTCCAACGTTTGATTAGACCAATTTAAAAAATTGATATCTCGTAAACTATTAAAAATATCCCCAATGTATATTTGCAACTTTTGTTCGCAATAATCTCATCTATCTTAGAATAAAGTCTGTTACACCTTATAAAATTAGTGGGCGGCTCCAACGCTTCTCGGCGCGTCCTGATTGGACCACCTTAAAAAATGTATATCTCGTAAACTATTCAACATATCCCCAATGTATATTTGCAACTTTTGTTCGCAATAATCTCATCTACCTTAAAATAAAGTTTGAGACACCTTGTGAAATTCACCCTGTATATATAAAATATAAAATCAACGAAGGTGCGCGGTGTAGCACATGGTACGTCTAAAAGCCATCACCCATGGTACACTCTGTGTTACTATAGAATATAAATATTGTACGTATATCTATAAAGATAGTGGTCGAGAAAAAGAGAGAAAGAGACTCGTTGGTTCGACGAGAAAGAAAGAGAGGGAGAGAGAGAGACTCGTCGGTTCGACGAGAACGAGAAAGAGAGGGAAAGAGAGAGAGAGAGAGAGAGAGAGAGAGAGAGAGAGAGAGAGAGAGAGAGAGAGAGAGATGAACGTGTTTGCTGTGAGGCCTATGTGGTACACGAAGCGGCAAGAGAGCCCCGGCTCGTTGGCTCGGTGGACTCTCTCTCCGCCTGCCCCCCCCCCCCATCATGCGCGCGCAGTTCTCGTCTCGGTCTCGCGATGCTCTCTCTCTCGCGCGGCCTGCCTGACTGCGTACTCGTTCGACTCGACGTTCTACGAGCGTGCGACGTTGCCAGTTGCGTAGGTGTCGGGAACACCGACCGAGAATAAACCGGCAACGTTGCTCTCACGAGACTCTAGTTCTGGTCTATCGCTGCTGGCTGCTGCTGTTCTGCTCCCTGCAGTATATACTAATATGTATATATATATATATATATATATTTGTATGTATATATATGGTACATAAAGCGATATACGTACGTCGTCTTCGCGTCCAGTGCCACCGGCGATAATGGTGCGAAGAGGTGGGGAGAGGGGGGAGGAAGGGTTGATGCGAGAGACAGGCGAGTGAGACAGAGCGTGTAGAGTACAAACTAGAAATTGTCTCTCTCTCTCTTTCGCTCTTGCTGTCTCTTTCTCTCTCTCTCCTGCTATGTGTCTCTGTTTCTATATCGTAACAGGGTCGACGGATTAAGAAATTTTTTGGCGACATTCGTGTGTCTCGTCCTCGCCTACCTTACAGGCGCCGTTTTCATCTACATATAAATATTTGTCACGACGATTGTGAAATTATAAACCCAACCACCCTTGGGGAATTTAACGGAGACAAATTTTTTATAAATATCCATTTTATTATTATGTTTTGTTTTCTCATTAAACACGTCTCACACTCCCTTCGTTTTCCCCAAGGGACGTAGATTTATTTCTTGGATTTGCGATGGGAATTCCGACGTCGATTATATTTCTCGGTGAATAAACTCAAGGGGTTTAAATAGCACGCAGTCAACATTTACGAATTTATCGATCTGCCGGCTGTGGAGGGTGTCACCTTCAAATATATATATATATATATATATATATATATATATATATATATATATATTTACATACGCCTATATATATCCATATATAAAGGGAGAATGCTATAGATATAGCAAATGGACAATCGACACTACGCACGGAGGGGAGAGAATGTGCCCTTTACCTTCGTGTCGCATAAACCCCTACGAAGGGCACCGTTTACAACGCAATTATCCCCCAAACGTCCCCACCCCTCATCCTACCATCATCCCCTACCATTTTCCCAACGCCCGTGGTCTCCTATTCTCTAATATATGTATAGACATATATGTGTATATATACAGGGTGAATTTCATAAAGTGTCTCAAACTTTATTTTAAGGTAGATGGGATCATTACAAACAAAATTTGCAAATATACATTCGGGATATTTTCAATAGTTTACGAGATATCAATTTTTTAAGCGTTGGAGCCGCCCACTCCGGCCTTAGCCGTAGAGATAGCACAGTGTAGGGCGTTACATTTGGGATTGCAGAATTCAGAGAATTCAATTTTATTTATTATATTATTACGCAGTCATTTTTATTTCTCCGGCATTGACTGCTCTGAATTTTGCCGAGCGTGTCGGGAAGCGTTGGGCACGCCCACTCCCCGCCCTAGCAGCCAATGGGAGTGGGCGGGTCCAACGCTTCGCAGCGTGCTCTGATTGGACCAACTTTAAACATTGATATCTCGTAAACTATTAAAAATATCCCCAATGTATATTTACAACTTTTGTTTGTAATAATTCGATCTACCTTAAGGCAGTCCTATCGTTACAGCATTTCCGTTACATTTCACTGAAAATTTGCAAAAACGTTCTTCGATATCATATGTATACGTGCGTAAAATTTCAGGGGCCTTCATCGACTCAAAAATCACGATATTTATTCTTGAAAATCGTCACTTTTCGCAATCTCCCATAAGAGCCCGTGTTAAACATCGCAACATTATACAACGAGTATGCTCGATCATTTGGTCGATGGAAGCCTGTTGAAATTGTGCCCACATTTTTATATGACATCAAAGAAGCTTCGATTAGTTTTTATAACAAATCTTATGGAAAAAAAAATTCACGATTTTGTTTATTACATAACAAATAAACTTTCCGTAGGATCAGTTTGAATTTTGAGTATGTTGTTCTTTAGTCGATTTGCAACAACTTTTCTTAATGAACTTTAACGCTTGATCCACTTCCAATGTGAGAAAAAATGGGAATAAAATTTTAATCCCCCCACCCAACGATAGGACTACCTTAAAACAAAATTTGAGACACCTTATGAAACTCACCCTGTATATATAGCTTCAAGTGCGTTATAGCCAGGAGATTGAACTATGTAATATCATGCCACACTCTCATCCCTCGTATCCCATATACGAAACATTATTCGCCAAAGCAGCCTACTCCTCCCCAACTCCCACCATCTCCCATTTCTCTTCGTTACTGTTATTTTCATTTTTTTCTTTTTTTCTTATTTATGATGTTTCTCTATTTATAACAATTCTCCACGAAACAAGTGAAAATTATGTTTCTCGTCCAATTTAATTTTATAAATGAGTGTTATTTATTTACAGCTACAACCTGGTTTCGTTTTTTTGTTTAGTTTGAAACGTTTTGAAGAATTGAAGAAAAATTTATATTAGAATTGCAATTAACGTTTGGAAAAATTTGGATTAAAAAAAATTGTCGAGTTTGGGAAGAATTTGTTCGTGTATAATTAGTCGGGAAGCGTTTGCCTCTTCCCCAGTTGCCAAAAAAAAAAATCAACGTTGAGCACGAAATAATAATTGGCGTCTGCCAAAGGACAGACGTTATTACAACATTGTACCGATCGTTCTCGCATTACGAAATTGGCAAACGTCGCGAAAGATTGATCTCAAGGTGGTCCGGCGGCTTTTGCCCTCGTCTCGAGTTTTGAGAAAATAGACGCGACGCTCTCTATACGCAACGTCTGTGTCTCATCTTCGAAGAAAAAAAAAAGATTAACAAAAAGAACGAAATTAACAAATTAATTCGTTAAATTTGGATTTTTATATTTTTATTATTGTTCCTGCGACGATAAATTCATTTTTTGGAAAAAAATTTGACAATTTTTCTCTAGAATTTCTTTTTAGGGTAATTTATAATTTTTTTAATAATTTTTCTAATATTTTTCACAAATTTTAGAAAATATAGTTAAAAATAAAAAATAAACAACGCTCTATAGACATCGTCTGTGTGTCAGCTTTGAAGGAGAAAAAAATAATTATCAGAAAGAACGAAAATAATAAATTAATTCGTTAAATTTGGATTTCAATATTTTTGTTGTTGTTCCTGCGACGATAAATTCGTTTTTTGGGAAAAAATTTGACAATTTTTCTCTAGAAAATGATAAATTAATTCGTTAAATTTGGATTTCAATATTTTTGTTGTTGTTCCTGCGACGATAAATTCAATTTTTAGGAAAAAAATTCCACAATTTTTCTGTCGAAATTCAAAAAACAAAATTTTACAAATACTTCCTTAAACAAAAAGATTTTTTTATTTATTATTACTTCCTAAAATTTCTTCGAACCAAATTACAACTATCAAAATAATTTTTCTAACATATATATCACAATTTGTTCACAAATCTTAGAAAATATATTAAAAAATAAAAAATAACATAAAATTTTATATAACAGAGGGAGTGAGAGAGATCAAGAGAACTGAAATAAAAATGGAAACGAAGTTTTCGATGGACGACAGAGAGAGAGAGAGAGAGGTTGCTACGAACGGGGCAAACGAGGAGCAGCAGCAGCAGCAGCAGCAGGAACAGAGTCGAGCAGATCCAGAGCGAGCCAGCAAGAGAGAAATGGGGTGGGGCAAGATGGGGCCGAGAGAGCGTGGCTGTGGGAGGGGGGCGAGTCGAGGGGAGGGGGGGATGGCCTACCGCGGGCGCGCGCGATCAATATACCAAAATACGCCGGCAACCCGTCACACAGACACGCACCTACACACTCCCGCGCATCTCCACCTATACACTCTCCTACACACACACGCACACATACACACACGCACACACATACATACGTACACACACACATATACAGAAAGAGAGAGAATATTCCACACGATAGAAACGAGTGAGTGCGCGGGCGCGTCACACGCGGATATCGCACGCATACAGGAAGTATCGTCGAAACGCGAACCGCCCAAGTCGCGTCACCTTCTGCCTCGCTCGCAACGCACCTTACCGACGGACTCGTACGCACACATATACATATATCTGTGTATATATCGTTTAATTTGATTTTTGTTTTTTTTTGTTTGTTAATATTTGGGTTTTTTTTTTATTTTTATTTTTATTTATGGTAGTTTGGGAATATCGATAATGTAATGACAAAAATAATAGCACTGAGGGTGATTTATTAATAGGCGGGGTTTAGGAATTATTTAAGGAGTGTGATTTTGTTTTTTCATATTTTGTAATTTTTAGGTTTTTATGGAAAAGAAAATTGTATAATATTGATGAATTTGTCATATTACTTTTTACAATTTTAATATTTTAATATAAAAGAAAAGTGTATAAAATAAATGAATTTACCATTATTACTTTTTACAATCTTAATATTTCAATAAAAAAAAAAAAAGAAAACCGTATAAATTAAATAAATTTATCATATTACTTTTCACAATTTTAATATTTTAATAAAAAAGAAAACCGTATAAAATTAATAAATTTACCAAATTACTTTTTACAATTTTAATATTTTAATAAAAAAGAAAACTATACAAAATAAATGAATTTACCATTATTAGTTTTCACAATTTTAATATTTCAATAAAAAATGAAAACCGTATAAAATAAATGAATTTACCATTATTACTTTTTACAATTTAAGTATTTTAATAAAAAAGAAAACTATACGAAATAAATGAATTTACCATTATTAGTTTTTACAATTTTAATATTTCAATAAAACAGAAAACTATACAAAATAAATAAATTTACCAAACAACGAACAAGAAAACAAGCAACAACCTTGCATGGATTCCCAAGAAATAAATAAAAACAAATTGCAAAAATATCTTACGACCATAAACAACAAACACCATTAAAATAAAAAACAAAACAAAATAAATAAAAAAAATAAACATTCCAACGATTTTCGTATCTTACTCTAAGAAAATAATTTGGCTCTCTTCTCGAAGGTTTATTGCGACACGTTTGAGATAAGAAAATTGGGTTGGTATCAAGTGGGGCAAAATGGTAAGAGAGAGAGAGAGAGAGAGAGAGAGAGAGAGATGGGGTGGGGTACAAACGTGTTTCCAGGTGCCTCTGTGCAGAATGTCCAGATCGATGCCCTCTCTCTGTCTCTGCATCGAGGCCATACGAACCAGCATGCACGTCGAGAAGAGATCGCTCGACTTCCCTCTACTACTCCCCCCATACCCTCTCTCTCTCTCGCGCTCTATCTCTATCTCTGTCTCTCTCAGTCGCGTTGGCTCACTCGCCCACGTATAATAAACGTACAAAAGGCCGCAGTACTAGAGAAGAGCGTGTTTTCTCTACTGCCGGACAACGAGCTCCGTCGCTTTATATTTTTCAAGTGTACATCTATTTATACATACATACATACATACATACATACATACATACATACATATATATATATATATTATATATAGTATTATTAGTATATATATACTAATATAATTTATATATAATATATAATAATATATTATATTATATATATATTATATATATTATTATATATAATAATATAATATAATATAATATTATATATATATAAACTATATTATTATTATATAATATATATTATATTATTGTTAGTATATATATGCATATATATATATATATATATGCTAATAGAATTTATATATAATATATAATAATGTATTATATTATAATACTAATATATATATATATATCAACATAGTATTATTATTAGTATATATATACTAATATAGTTTATATATAATATATAATAATATATTATATTATATTATTATATATAATATAATATTATATATATATATATATAAACTATATTATTATTATATATATTATATTATTATTATAATATATATTATTATTAGTATATATATATATGCTAATATAGTTTATATATAATATATAATAATATATTATATTATATTATAATACTAATATATATATTAGTATATATATATATGTATATATGTATGTATGTATGTATGTATAGAGAAGACGTACGTGTATACGTATGAAGAGGGAGGACGAGCAGTAGGCAAGCAAAAGCAGCAGCAGTAAACACGCGGGGTCACGGGCTTGCTCGTGCGCTGCTCTCCCCGCCATCTTGAGTCAGCGACGAGGCTGTTCATCTCGCTCGCTCGCGCACAACTTTCCATTCATATCTCAGAAGCACACACACACGTTATATTTCGTGTGCGTGGGACGAAGAAGAGATTTTCAGAAACGAATATTCTTTTCACTTTGTGTCTCTCTCATCGGACGAGCCAATGGCAATTCAGTTTAAAACATTCATGCTTTCTTTTTTTTTTTCTTTTATTTGTTTGGATCAAATATCGTGGAGCTTTTTTTCGTTTGTTTGTGTTTAATCGATGAGACAGAGAGGAATCGATAAAAATGTAGGGTGGATGGAAAAAGGTGAAAATGTTTGGGGAAAGATTTTGTTGTTTTGATAAATTTAGTGTTTGTTGTTTGCGACGTTCTGAAGTTTGAAGTTAAATAGGGATTTGGGATTTTTTGGAATTTTTGAATTATGGATTGTGTCCATAAGAATAATCCTTTGTGTTTATATTTTAAATGTAAAAAAAAAAAAAAAAAGTGATACGTGAAATGTATTGAAATATTTTTGTTTAATAAAGCGAGAATGAAGATAAATTCGAAGAAAAGATAATGAAAACGATGAAAAGGACGATCTTAAGATTTTTTACAAAAAAAAAAAAAGTTGTAATACGTGAAATATATTGAAATATTTTTGTTTAATAAAGCGAGAATGAAGATAAATTCGAGGAAACAATAATGAAAACGAGGATCAAGATATTGATGGATTAATATTGTTTGATAAATTAATTTTAATGTTTTTATAACGTTCTAAAATTGAAGTTAAACAGAGATTTAAGATTTTTGTAATTTTTGAATCCACGTTTATGATAAATGCAAAAAAATATTCCAATACTTCGAATATATCGAGATATTATTTTTAATAACGCAAGAACGAAGCTACCTTCAACGAAAAGATAATGAAACCGTTGAAAAGGACGGTTTTTGGCAAAACAAAAAATTGGGGTGTGGTTCGAGCGAATATTCCAAGAACTACCTGAAAATAACGGTTGTTTCTCTCCAACCACTTCTAATATCTATATACACAGACCTTAGGTATGCGATACGACCCAATGAAATTGAATTAAGGTACCTTAGGTACCGACCAGTCTCGACTTTCTATTCGGCACGCAACGCTCCAGACGAAGAGACCTAAAAATTTTTCGTCCCAACGTTGCAAAAGGTCGTAAAATCCTAAACGTTTGAAAATTCTCAATGGTCACGAGGAGGCCAGTCGAGTATAAATTTTTATCGCTCCGAAGAGAAATTTGTCGAAAGGTGTGTGCGTGCTCGTTGATGAAATATTGAAATATGAGAAAAATAGGATAGAATTGTATAGCGGGTACGCGGAGCTCGAGGTTGAGCGCCACTGGTCCGTGTCACCGTTAGAGCTCTCTCTCTCTCTCTCTCGCGCGCTCCTTCTCTCTCGCCCCGCCGCACGCGCGTTCGCTGGCACAGCGCCTGGCACCGTCGCTATAGCTCTTCTTCCCCCACCACTCCGACTCCCCAACACAGAAAGGAAGAGAGAGAGAGAAAATCCAGACTCTCTATACGTTCTTCTCCGTCGGACCAACGTGGCATGTGAGACGAGACGCGTAATACCCACGTACGGTGGATTTCGAATATCCCCGAAGCCCGTTAGAGTGGAAGAAGAGAAAAAAAGGAGACGAAAGACCACGCGTGAGAAAGAAAGATTGGAATAGGGGAAGGAAGGAGAAACGGATTTTCATCTTTCCGACGGTCCACCGTTTGCCGTCGGATAAGTTCACGAGGCGTACAAAAGTCCAAAGAAGGACCAAGAAGTTCACAAAACTTGTAAATTCAAGTTAAAAAATGTTTAAGATTGTTTAAATTTAGTTTTGGAAAGAAGGAAAAATTAACGTGTCGTTAAATGGAAGATTCGAGTTGAGAACCACTGACGGAAACAATAACTCGTACACACGGATAACCAGCGTCTCTCTTTCGTGCTCTTCAAAATGGCGCCTTCTCGCGTCTATTATTACATCGAGGATAATGTAAACGAGGGTCGTCAATGATGACGTACGTTTCTCGTCGAGTGATAAGAGAAACGCGAAGGAACCGAGCCGACGGCTCGGGTTTTGAGAGAAACATTGTCAACGATGAATATCGTACTCGACTTGGTGTTTACGCGCGAGCTATAGAGAAATTATTGAAACGAGTAAAAGGCCGATGAATTGATCGTACGGAGGAGCTGCGGGTTGAGAACCACTGTCGAACAATAACTTCGGCCCGCTGTGAGCTCTCAAAATGGCTGTCCTCCGCCTATTATTACTTCTCGAGAGAGAGAGAAAAAAAACAAACGTGAACGAGGGGGGCAGAGAGAAAAAGAAAGAGAAAGAAAGAAAGGAAGAGAGAGAGAGAAAGAGAGAGAGAGAGCCAAGGCCCCTCCTCGCCTGTATTCATGGACGATCTCTCTCTCTCTCTCTCTCTCTCTCTCTCTCTCTCTCTCTCACTCGCTCTTTCTCCCCTACGTCTGTGTTTGTGCATTCACATGTAACCCGGTGGATTTCTCGGATACGTTCTCATCCGAAAACATTTGTAGCACGCACACGTCTCGGATCCGCACCCACGTTTCACCGCATCTTATTCGACAATAATAAAAAAAAAAAATAAAAAAAAAACAATTTTGAAAAAGAAGGAGAAAAACAAAAAGGATAAACGCTAAATTGTGAGCTTGTGTATAAACGTGTAATACCGGAAGTTAATTGAGTTTTGTATTTATTCCCTGAAGAATGTTCAATAATAAATTCAATTTCTTCACATAAACCTGAAAAATTCATCTTCAATGACATTTTCGTTTTTTTTTTTGCTATTTTTAGAGCGTATATACAAATATCACGAAAATCTATTCGTATATAGCTCGAGATTCAGTTTCCATGCTTTCTACATACGGCAAATATGAAAAACAATAAACAAGAAAAAAAAAACGGAAAACAAAAAAATACTATGAATATTCAAAGGTGAAAACTCTGTGCTGCGAGCACAGCCGATACAAAATGTCCGCCCCGGGGAATACCCGAATTCGTACCCCGCGACGCTGTGGGAACCGACGGGAGAAATGAAAACAACAAGAAAAATAAAAAAAAAATAATTTGAATAATTCTACATTTTCCCGACGGTCGCAAAAATCCCGTGCTATACACGTCGTTTCAAAAGTACTTGAATTAATTAATAACTATGTCCAAATGTATAAATAAATTTAAAAAAAAAATAAACAAAATTAAAAAAAAAAAAAAAAAATTCGAATATCGACTCACCGTTTGAAATGCTCTCTTATGCGATCCTCTCGGATGTTTTCCGGCAGATTTCCAACCCACAGGTGACGTGTCTCTCTAACCATTTTGCTCCGAACTCTTCATTTGGGATCGGATGTTGTGTTATCGTTTTGCGGCACTGTACAACGACACACAACACAATTGCTTTTTCTATATTTTTTTTCTTTTTCCTCCTTTTATTTCAATCACCGAAAAACAAACGCCGAACACGATCGCTCAATAATAATTACGCTTTGAATTATCACCGCCGGGGGAAGGAAGCGTGTTAAGCCCACAACACGCTGCCTATTTTTATATTTTTCGGTGAATTAATTATTGATTTTTAAATTTTTTCTTTAATTTTAATTTTTTACTTTATTTTATTATACCCAAATAACACGCACACACACACACATACACACACACACACACACAGGGTTATGAATATTTGGACACGTTTTGAAACACAGAGACACAGGCGCGATGGACGTGGATTATTTTCCTTATTTTTTCTTTTTCTTTTTCTTTCTTTATTCGTTAAATCACGCACCAACACACTTTACCCCGGGTACACACAAAATCGAACCACCACAAGCGCCGAGAGCGCACACAATTTCAGTGACGCGGCCCTCACTCTCTCGCTCTCGCTCTCTCCCTCTCTCTCTCTCTCCCGCTCGCTCTGCAGCGCCCCCCACCGCACTAACTCGAACCCTCACTCTCTCGCTTCTCCCTCCCTCCTTCCCGCTCTCTCTCTCTCTCGCTCTCACGCGCGCCTCACTATCTTCTTCTCTCTTCTGTTGCAAAGACGCGCACGCGCACACACGCACACAGGCCACACACCCGTGTGTTCTCACTCGCGTTCTCCCGATTTCTCACTGTGTATATCTTCTCGCTCTTTGCTCCCCTTTATCTCCCTCTATCTCTCTCTCTCGCTTCTCTATTCCCCTCTCTCTCTCTCTCTCTCTCACTGTGTCTCCCTCACGCTATCTCCCTTTCATTTCGACCGAATTCGAATTTACGGAGAGAGAGACGACGACGACGAGAAAGAAAAGAAGCTCGAATTTTTCCTCGATTTTTTGTCGGCTACGTATAATACAACACGTAACCATACCATACGCACGAAGAACTTGTATCCGACGGCACACTGGACACGCGATTTATATCCCTCTTCTCTTTTTTTTTTTTTTTTCGTTTAGTCGAATTTTCCTTATTTTTACGTTTCGCACGTTTTCTCTTTATTTAGAAAATTTTCAAATCGACGACAAAACTTTTGCGACACACTCGAAGAGGGAAGGGGAGGGGGAAGAAGAAGAAGAAGATGGACTCACACGAACAACACTCACTGTATGGTCGTCACGTCGAAAGCACGTACGCGCGTCTCGTTGCCGTCGTCGTCGTCGTCGCGTACGAACAACGACGTGAAATCGTAGCGAGGGCACAAATCCTCGCGATAAAACAGCGCCCCGTACGACGGAGCGTCGTGAAACGAGACAACACGATCACCGCCACTTCCACTACTGACGCTCCTATCGTCGTTCTTGCTGCCGTCGCTCGTTGTAACGCTGCTGCCAATGCTTGCCGTATTACGATCTCGTACTTGTATTACCGTTGCCGAACAACGCCACATGGTACGAAAAAGGCCAATACACCGCACTCTCTCAATATACGAGGTCGGCCCTAATGAAACAACACGTAACACCACTGCCGGGCACACGGAACGACGGTGAGCCGTCCCATTCCATTGCCAACGTGAACACTTTGCGCGAGTTATTCCTACCGCTGAAACAAAAAGCAGACGAGAAAAACAAAAAAAAAGACGTTACGACGGGGAAAGAAACAAAATTATAAACAACTGCTGCCACCTACGGCGTGTCGCGGCAGCTTTACCTCTCTCTCTCTCTCTCTCTCTCTTTTTGTACGTATATAAGCGCGCGCACACTCGTCGTATTTCCTCGTTTTTATTTTATTTTTATTTTTTTCTGATACGTTGATCTTCCTCGGCTCACGATTCCGTATAGGAAACGGCGAACCGAGGATACACTTTTAGCTTCTTTCTATCGCGCACCGAAACTCTGCTCTTGACACTCTTTTTATCCGATTGGCGTTACTTTATTTTATTTTCGAACGATTTTCTTTTTTTCTTTTTGGACTTGTTAACACTCGCGGCGACAGGGCAGCACACCGTGCGCGTTCACGCACAAACTAATAAACCGTGGTACGAGTAGTC
This sequence comes from Netelia fuscicornis, assembly GCA_946811545.1. Lineage (NCBI taxonomy): Eukaryota > Metazoa > Arthropoda > Insecta > Hymenoptera > Ichneumonidae > Netelia > Netelia fuscicornis. The sequence continues at coordinate 1,696,510 of OX328011.1, read as the reverse complement.
CGTGGCCAAGGGGCGGGGGAGAGGGGGTATAACCAGAAAGCAACGCGGATCAAGGCGCCTAGATGGCGGGCAACGCTTCGACGTGTATGTTACCGCTCTGCCTATCTACCACTCTCTTGCTCTCGCTCTATCTATCTCTCTCTCTCTCTCGCTCTTACTCTGTCTCTCACACTCAGACGCTTCGACGATGATTACGACTCGACTTCTCCTTCTTTTATTTTTTATTTTTTTTTTTTCTCTGCCGACTCCTCTCTACTCGCTGACTACACCCGACGTTTATTCCACGCGTCAATTATCGCCGACGAGTCTCGCGACGACGTCCACTCTCGTTTCAACAACGGAAGCCTCTCTTTCTCGCATCGACTATTGCGAGATGTGCACACTCGATCTATCTAACTATCTCTCTCGCTCTCTTACTCTGGTCGTGCTTTGGACTATCCCTGTATGTCTCTGTCGTTTTAACCGAGCTCACGCTGGCACAGAGTTTTACTCACAAATTCGCGTTTCTTATTCACTCTGTACTGGATTAACGTGTGCGCGTCGCGTCTCTATGTGTATGTATGTACGTACGTATTTATATGTGTGTATATATGGTATAGACATATATATGCATATAAATCGCGATCGCGCGTCAGACCGGGGCCTTTGACCCACACACATACACGTACTTGGTTCACTACGATTCCTTAAACTCCGTTAAAACTTGTATGTTTTTAATGCTTACTTATCTGTTTTGCGTTGATTTTAAAAACACGCCTCGCGACGGCTTAACGCCTAATTTTGTAACAGCGCCGTACAGTTTTCCACCTTACAATCTCGTTTAAACTTGGACACGTACACCGGACGGAGCAGGCTTCGGCTCCTTCTCACTGCACTACACTACTCGAAGTGACGTCACCGTGGCGGGAGCGTAGCGCGGCTCGCTGGCCAGACACAGCGGACGGCTGAGTAGGGATAGGGAGGGGAAAGAAACGAGTCTACCTCGACTAGGCGGCGCTGAGGATCACGATCGCCGCGCGCCTTCACGAGGCGCTGGCCTCTCCTACTTCTCCGCCGTGTTATATCCCCACTACGCGGACACTCTCGCGGAACGACTGACGTTTTCAGTGTGGTGGGGGAAGGCTAGAGAGTGGGGAGAGTACCAGCGGATAGACGGAGAACTATACGGCTGTTTAGCGGCGTTGTAGCGCATGCGCAAACAATTCAGCCTCAGCCGAAATATATACAGATATACGTATACATTATATGTATATACGTGGACTCTATGCTGCACACAAAACTCTCGGGAATCTCGTTCCCCTCGCGCGCTTTGCAATTGAAGCAAGGACAGGTGGGGATCTTGGGTACTCCGGGAGAGGAGGGATAACGGGTCGAACGAGCTAACCCGAACCCCCGAGGCAAAGTTCTCTCTCTTTTTCTCTCTCTCTCTCTCTCTCTCTCTATCCCCGCATCCCTCGTCACTCGGTTCGCCGGTAGTTTCTGCCGCGGGCATACACAGCGGCTTTCTCGCTCTTTCTCTCTTCGGATTTCCCCCTTCTAGGTTAGGTTGCCTGTACAAGATTATATCCGTCCTCGTTGCACCTTCATCCCGCGCATATATCTCTCGCTCCGTCTCGCTCCTACCGATGATTATATCGCGCTTGCTTCGCTTCTACCTCGTTTCCCCCCCTCGACCCTTCCATTTTCCTCGCCCTCACTCCCTCTTGCTCTATCTATCTCCCGTTATCGCTGTCCTTGTCTTCCCGCTAAACCCGTGTCCGCTGTCGCGAGAGACGAGGAGCGTGTATTGTGTTAGATCCATGGGCATTGACGCAGCCGCGATGCAAAGCCCTGGCTTGTGTGTGCTTCGGTTCGACCGGGCAGCCGAACTATACTACATTCTATACCGAACCATTTTATCGTACGTTCGTTTTCTTTCGTATATATCATATATTTTTACGTGAAACTCTTTTTTTTTTCTTTTCGATATATACGAAGTCGTACAATAAACTACGTCCTACATCGACGACGGCCCTACGAATAATATCACGTATTAACACGGCGTTGTAGCAGCCAGCTGGCATTTTACTTCATTGGACGGTACTAGAGTGTTCGGCTACGGTGAGCTGTTCTCTCTCAGTTCTCAAAATGGCCGCGGTAGAAGCGTAGTAGAGAAAACCGTTCAGAGTCGCGGAACGAATATCGTGATATTATGTTTCGTTACTTGTTCTCGGTAATACTGTCCAGATCCGTCGATATATTCGTGATCTGATAATCATAAGGAGACGCCATTTTTATTTCACACGATGGGAAGATTGAGGCAAAATCCAGAACCCTCTTAGCCACGTTCGACTCTCACCGTGCGAAAGATTTTCTTTCTCATTGGTCTGTCGAAAAGATATCCCTTGCGTCTCGGAGAATCAAACACAGAGAATTAGTATACAATTATCCAACTCTTACGTATCTACGTATTGCGCTTGGTCACGCGACGACCATGTTCCCTCTTCGATGCGGACACCCGCCATAATAGCCAAGTGGCGTCATCGTGCGTTCGTTTAACAGACTCGGAAATCAAAATGGCCGCCGTCGAGCCTGCGGGGCAAGGCTGTTACGTGCTGCCACCGCTAGCGTCCACGGCGCACACCGGAAACACCGGATTACGTGCCATTCAAATTTAAATATTTGTAACTACTCTAAACGTTCGCTTGTTAAGTTATATCAGCGCTGCTGGGGACTTGGATTGAAAGATAACGATGTTATTGTAGTGATACTTCTGTAAAAGCTCTCCCTTCTATCATCGGGACACTCGCATTATGAGATCGAGGTCAAATAAGAATGAAATTATACTTTGAAATAAAGACAACGATTAACGAACTTATATGTTTTTCTTGGCTCGTATACTTTATTCCAAGAGCTCGAAGAGTGAGAGTCTCATGGGTTAAACTTTTTCCTATGTTCCCCTGATAATTGTCACTATTTACTTCTCAGTGATCGATTATTTTCGACACGTTGCCACAGGCGACATAATTGTTTATAGTAACCCTACCTTGATTATAATAACGTCATTGTCACACTGGCCCTTGCTTCAAAGTTTTCATACCTACAACCACTGTGATAAAAGATGAAGAAAAAATGACCGACAACAAAGTTGACTTACCGGAAGAACCATCTGTCACTTCGGACCAGCCCAATGAGAGAAAATTAGCTAGAAGACTGAGAATTCAGAGACGCTTTGAAGCACTCAAGAAGTAAGTTCATATTCGTCTATGACAGATTAAATAAAAGTGATTTAGAGAAATACAATTTTTATATATACATAACTCTATGCAAAGTTTCAATGAAATTGAGTTGTCGCGATGCGAGCCACAATGTTGTCAATTAAGCAATTATAAAAAATAGGCAAATACTTTGAATTCTCTAGCAAACACCTTGTTTTTTCTAGACACGAAGGTTCTGAGGATGAGGGAATCGTTGAGAAGACCCAGACGGAGAAACAAATTGAAACAAGCGCTGAGTTGTTGGAAAAGTTGGTAGCCGAGGGCGATGAAGTTGTTTCCAATGTCAGAGTTGCAAATGACGCTCGTGAGGTGCATCGTCGCCAGGAAGATGTGGCCATACGGGATAGCCTGTTGAAAAAACTCCAGGATGAGGCGGAAGAGTCGTTAAAAAAGTATGAAGCGGTAAATGAAAAGTGGTCGACGCTTCTCACATCGAAAGATCCTCTGGACCTCCATGCTGGTATTCAATCCCAAAATGCAAAATGCCAGGCAATTCTGGAACAGAAAGATCAGATCATCGCAGAATTGAAGCAGGAACTTGAGAGCGCCGATGAGAAATTCACTGCGGATCAGAGAAAACAGAATGAGGATATTAATCTTTTGATCGAGAGAATTGATAATCAGGTAAATGGAAATTCATTGATTTAATTCAATTACAATAGAATTAAATACACTTCGTTAAATTTAGATGACTATTTGATCAATTCAAATAAAGTTGTATTTTACTTAGATTCTTATAGGAATTCATTGTGAACTTATCAACGCATTAATTTCTTAATAGGTAAACACTATCGCAAAAGCTTATCGAAGGGAACTTGTGCTGATTGAGGAGGCTCTGGATTCCGAGAGAAAGATTCTCCTGGAAAATGTGGAGAAGAAATGGGACTCGTTGTACAAAGAACGTCAAGATGATGAGATGAACGGTGTGGAGACGAGAAAAGAGATAATGAAGGAATACGAAATCGAGATGAAACGAGTCATGATCGAACATCAGGAAAAATGCAGGGCTCAAAAAATCGAGCTCGAAACTGAGTGCCAAAACCTTCAGCAGGAAGTGCAAAATATGAAAGCTATGTGCATGATGAACATTGAGAAATTGGATTATAATTATGCTGTGCTAAAACGTCGCGAGGACGAAAATACGATAATCAAGAATCAGCAAAAGCGTCGTATTAACAAGTAAGATTTATAACAATTTTCAACAATCGGATCTTCCATATTATAATGTTTTATTACTATTTTCCCAGACTTCAAGATGTAGTAAACGGTCTGAAAAAAACTTACAACGATTTGGAGGAAAATACTCGATTGGAGATTGAGCAATTGAGCGATCAAGTTGCAAAGGCTCACAAAAATATTTCCGAATTGCAAGCAAAGGCTGAACACTTTACTCGAATAAACGAAAAGCGGTACATGGATATTTGGGACATGAATACGAAAAAGGCGAATGAACTTGTGGAAAAGGTAGACGAAGCCTCGAGTCGACATTATTTTCACATAAAAGCCTAGATAGATTTCGTCGAAGTTGTAACAATCTCTTAAAGTATTTTTAAAGACGTTGAAGATATGTCAGCTAAAATACAATTTGCCAAAATTTCTCGTTTTAGATTTTGACCGCGGATAGAATAATATACGAGCAAACTTTGGGCTTGGACTGGGAACCCCCGGAACTATCGTTGCTAAAAAAAGAGGATCTTCCCTCGTACCAGAAAGCTATGATCGAAATTCAACAAAGTACAATCTCCAAATATGTTCACATTTAGAGTGATCAAAGATTAGATAATTATACTAAATTTTCCTCTATCCTTTATCGAGCAGAAAAAGAGACGATTGAGGCCAGCATAAAGATATTCGAGGCCCCCAAACATTCAACGAATCTGGAGAATACGAATCTGGAGAGACGTTTGTTGAATCATATCCTCGGACAAATTTCGGATCATACAGATTTTCTCATAGAGGATAGTCTTCGAGAATTGCTCGCACCTTACACGCTTCATGACAATATTATCATTCGACTCGACAACGTATTTCAAGTAAACAATTTCGAGGCCGTACAGGAATCTTTATTCTCGATATCATAGTGAAATTTCAAAACAAAAGTTCTAATCACAATACTGACTACATAACAGGCTCTCGGAATTAAATCGGAGGATCAGGTAGATCTATTGCTGAATTTTTTTTTGCCCTATTCTTATTGCGAGACTTGCATGAATGAGGAAGAAAATGTGTCGACCGCCAGTCGACTGGAGAAAGATGAATCATCATGTGTGGAAAACAATTCGAGGTAAATGTGTTCGAATTATCACATTTTCTTATTCACCGAATTATTATCATTGAAGCATTGTCCCTTGTTACTGAATATTGAGATCTTACGATACCTTCAAATTTTTAGCTTACATTTTTTTTAATTTTTGACAGAAATGTTTGTTCGAGAGCTTCAAGAGTTCAGCCAAATATCTCCTATGCCGAGAATAATGAACAGCAGACCATTAATCACGAACAATCAAATTGTAGTGAAAGTACGGAAAACACTGATGATAGTGAGGAAAACAGTGAGCGGATCGAAGTACGAGAAAACTTAGAAACCACAAGCAGATTGACATCCGCTCTGGAACCTGAGTCCAATGAGATCAGTGAATTTACAACAAGGACCGTGACCTGCAAGAAAGGTCATTTGCTGCAGATAGAATCTACCAACGTGACAGAAGCGCTGAAAGAATTTATGGAAAAATATCGTCCCAATGAGCAAGAACGAATTCCTGCGATAAAAGAAAAATTGTCCAAAGACAAAATTCCAACATTGTCACGTAGCATGACCACCGAGGACATCACAAACTACTGGAAACGCTACAGAGATATATTTTCCACGAAGAAAGAGAAACTATGGGATGGTTTGATGATCGGTCTTCACAATTATCACGACATTCTCAAGGAAAGACACAGACTGAACAATGAGACCGAATGCCTAAGACAACAAAATGCGGAATTGCGAAGATTGCTGGACACTTACGTGACCAAAGTATGTAAATAAGTCGTCTATTTTCTCAATAATACCAGTTGATCATTCTCATAACCTAAATTGCAAAACAATGAAAATCAAACTATTTCAAGAATCTGAAATTTCAAGTTGTTAAGTTTTCCAAAACAAAGCTGCCTCAACTCTTTATAATTTCACAAATTTCTTAAGCTAATTTTAATAATTAATAAACCATAGTCATATTCCTTTTTCAGCCAGGGAACAACGTTTCGCTGTCTTTAGGACCGAGGTCGTCCAATAGAACAGCCTGAGCTTCCATTGCCATTCGATATTTGTGATTCACAATTGTATATACGTTTAAATCGAATAGAACGTGTTGTTTTTATATCGGAATGATGATGGAATTTGTATTTTTCTTATATTTACCGAAACTATATTCGTTACAACTTCGAGCGATCAAAAGAAAAAAAAAGAGAAAAAAACAAACGATACACTGCTTCAAAGAGATTGAAACATCGAGGATCGTGGAGATCGATCTTGGATCGAATCGACATCAAGATGGCGAACCGTACTCCAAATCATTTTTGTCACCCTAAAAGATGTCTGTCGCCTCTCAAGATCCGTGCGATGTCACCTCTGTGGCAATCTCGTATCCTACGAATTATAACCACCGGAAACGAAGTTGCTCGCCAGCGACGGTATAGGGATAACCGGATCCGGAGTTTCCGGTACTTTTGATTTTTTCCAATAGGGGAAAAAACGTTTTTTCTTCGGATTCTTGGTGGCGCCCCTGTTGAGCCGATCAGTGTGCTTCTTCGATGCGATGTGCTGAGTTAGAGAACACAAAAATAACAAAATATTGGTAAATATTTCCTTTTGTTCACATTCGATAATTTTTGTTTTAGACTTAAATAACGACAACAACGCCGTTTACTTTACCACGTCGTACTGTGCCTTGGAGTTGAAGAATTTGTTGCAAACGTCACACGAGAAGGATACGCCCTTAGGGTTGCCGGTGGAGTTTGCAGATTTTGGGTTACCGGCCGAGTTGGCGTTCTTCGTACTCGGTGCGACTTTAATACTCGCGATGGTCGAGGAAGATGCGAGGGACGAGCCCTGGGTCACCTCGATGCCGGTCCATCCACCTAAGCATCAATGTGCAATCAACACTATCTATCTATCACAACCGCTTAATTTTCGGCCATTGTGATAATAAATCAGCTTGAGCACTACATTCATGCTACACGAGAAAAAGAACGTCGAGTTCGATGAGTGTTTGGGAGTCCGGTGCTGTGCCACGAAGTGTCAAGGTGAATGTCATTTCTTTAACTCTGGTTTCTGTTTTCTTTCTCGTTAATCACGCGTTTTATGTATTATTTAGGAAAAAATCGTCCGCGGTCGTCCCTCCAAGTGATACACGACTCGAATATGTTACTGCGAATTGTGTGCAACTTGTCAGTATATAATCGTTACATTTACTGTAAAAAAGGAATTGACTCGTATACTTGTTACCTTTTATTCGCAATAGTCGCATCGCAATAGAAAGAGTGTGCACATCAAGCTATGCGATATTTAGTCGAGGATGGGCGGTGGGATCAAAGGGTAAGAAAGAATGCATAAGTGTATCGAGAAGCGAAACAATAAAAGTATATAACAAAAACTAGTTTCTTTATTCAAACTGTAAATCTAGCGAAAACTTGAGAGCGTTCTACACTCGCCAGGAGAAGAAAAAATTAACAATTTCAGAACACTAACACTCAATTAACACACGCAAAATAAATAAAGACACATGTATAAATCTGTGACAGAAAATTAAGCTGCCAACAAGTATGTACAAAATATAACGATAAACTAGTTGCAAATAGTCCTGCGAGCAAATAGCAGCGAAGCGCATCAGGAAAAAAAAAACAAGCGGTAGAAAAGTATGTAGCTCAAGCTGGTCGAAGCATCAAGAATTCCTCGAGGACCGAGGGAGCATGCACGGCTTTACAGAATATAGAGATGAAATATAAATGTGAGAAGCAACGTTAGACATGCGAAGGTGAATAAAATCAAACAGTAGATCACTATCACGGTGTTTTTCTGGATCAATTTATCCAGATACATTGTTCGTCTACACCTAAAACCGTACGGTACCGTATTCTTTACGATGCTTGGCTTATTACCTTTCATAGCTTTCTTCTTGTGACGATTGCCTGCGAAACAAAAAAGAAAACAAAGATATGTACAATTTAGCATAATTAATCCACCGCCGCTAATAATTTCTACTTCGCTGTATGACAACTTGTTCCTCGTACCGTTCAGATGCGTTTGGAGTTGCTGTATGGAATTGAGACAAACATTGCACACATTGCACTTGAGACCGCTGGCTTCCTGATCTTTGGTGAAAGCCACTTTTGTCTCCTCGAGGGTAGCCATTATGGTTTTGGATCTTATCTGCGGCCAATAAAACATTGAATCACAAAATCACAGAATATTTATGGATTGAATTTTGTTTCTCCTCATACCTGTTTAGCATGACGGGCTCCTTGTAGATGACACTCCAGGACGGTTTGGCTCGTGAAGCAGAGATCACAATCGTTGCAACGAACCGGTGGCTTCTTGGTGGGTAAATTACCCATGATATTATCCACCACGGCCTTTGTGACCGGATCGTTGAGAGGCGGATCCATAACGCCTCGCGTCGATCCAGCCATTTTTACCGCAGTTCCCGATGTTAGTTTACGTTGGAAAAATGAATACACCGATGCTTCTTCCAGGAACTTACGAAAATGTCTTTTCAGCTGCGACGAATTGACGTACCGTTCATCCTACGTACTCCGTAACCACGAATGTGACAGTTATACCAACGCCCGTATATATATGCATATGTGTATGTGTACGAGAGTATATATATATTAATCGTAGCCCGAACCCAATTCACGTACGTTTACTCATTCATACTTGGTTGGTGAAACTGCGAAAGGAAAAGCTCGTATATTAGCGATATAATAATCGTGAGTGTGGCTCGGAGGTTATTACCGCCGGTTTTATAGTGCCCTTGACTTAGCTCTCTCTCTCTCTCTCTCCCAAGTAATATTCACCAACATGTTATTAGGAGGGTGTCCTACCACAAACCCCCGGTATAGCTCGACTCAGCGAGCGAGATAGCTAGAGAAGAAAAGAGAGAGAGAAGAAGAGAGAGAGAGAGAGAATGCGAGAGAGGCGCGGCGGCGTCTCGTCTCACCGAAAACCCCCCCGGAGTGATAAGCGTTCCATATATAGCCGTAAGCGGGCAGTACACAGTGGCGCGTCGTCGCGAGTCGTTCCGGAGACATGAGGTCTCGCGATCCAAAAACTAGAATCTCATGAAATTTTCGTCATGAGAGAAAAAGTATTTATTAAAAAAAGGTATAATTCGTTCGTAAGATTGTGCGCGATCGTTAGTTGGTCGATCGTCGATTGGACGTATTCGCGATAAAAGCGTCGGTTGCAACGATACGAATCGCGCATGGCCGAGATTAGATAAGAGAATTTTTGCGGCGGCGGTGGCGAGAGCCGTGAGGAGAGCCGCATCGGTGAACGGACAAGCGGGGTGAAAAGTGAAACGCGAAAGTGAACGCAGGCTTTTGGAACGCGGACCGACGCTCGACGAGGCAACGCTACCGCTCGAATAGATTTCGGCCAATCGCGAGCCGTCTGACTTGGCGTCGCTCGTACTCGTCGTTAGAAACGGCAGCTTAAGCCCTTCGGCCAATTAGAAGCGTCCGTCCATATCGTCAATCAGTAGGCGCTTCGGTTTATACCTATGTATATGCGTGGGGGCTGCTGTCGTGAAATATAGTAGCAGCCATCTTATATTTTGGTGTTGAAGAAAAACATTATTTAAACAAATGTTACGGTTTATACCGTGATAACGTGACGTGAAGACGGTCGTGTGCTCGATGAGGCGTAACTTTTTCAACACTAGACTGGACCACTACATTAGCAAAGGTTAGTAAACGATGTACGTTATACCCACGTACATTTGACGAAGCTACGCTTGAGATAGAGAGAGATAGATCAGTGCGAGTGTGTGCGACAGAGTGAGTGAGTGAGACAGAGAGAGAGAGAGAGAGAGACAAAAGTGCCTCGGTAGAGGCGCGAGCGAGGGTGAGACAGAGACAGATATTCCCCCGCTACGCGCCGCGGCACACCAAACCACACACACGGACAATCCGGTTTTAGCGTCAAAATTATATTTCGCCGCACGGCGTTTTTTTTTATATTCTCACCAATTCATTCTCAATATTAAACAATTCCCCGTGAACAATATCCGACAAACATAACCAAACCTTTTTTTATTATTCTCGTTGGTTTCGCGAGCGTTTGTTCGTGTGACGCCTCTCGTTGAGAAATATCGAACGTGTGCACAGGGGGGTGAAAAAAAAAGCAGTCTCGGCCTCGAAGAGTTACCGAGCGAGTGAGTGAGAAAGAGTGCAGAGAGCTTGAGTGAGCGAGAGAAAGAGAAAGAGAGATTGTGAGTGAGCGAGAGAGAGAGAGAAAGATAGAGTAAGAGACAGAGAGAGAGAGAGAGAGAAAGACAGAAACAGTGAAAAAGTGAGACAGACAGAACGAGAGAGTCACACAGAGAGGTAGTAGTTACACACGTCCGGGGGACCCGCGAAAAAGTTATGCAATCAGCTGATCGTGTATTTGCACTTCTGTCACTTGTCAAAAATGAATGTCAAAGTAATAGATCGTACGGGAGTAGCGTGTCTCTCTCTCTTGTTAGCTATATCTGACCGTGGATGAAAAATTAACCATCGTGGACGATGAGTAAACGCGCTCGAACGTCGCGATCGGTTGCTACCCAGGAATAGTGCGAAACAACGAGAGTCTGATAAATGTCGAGACGCGAATAATCGAGGAAAAAGCAAGCCTAGAGAAAAGAAAGGAAGGGAGATAATTGTGAGAAAGAAAGAGAGCGAGAGAGAGAGAGAGAGAGAGCTGTAAGAAAAAGCAATATCTCTTGTCGGTTATAAAATTGCATTGTGTCATGCAGGTGGATTGGTACGCAGGATATGAGCAGTTTGTCAAGCGCAACCTGACTCTGCTCCCACCCCATCAGCAAGCGGCTGCTACAGCTGCGGCGGCGGTACAGCACCAGCAGCATCATCAGCAGCTGGCGACGCCGCATCATCATCCTCATCCGCATCAGGTGGACATTATGACATCTATGTTTGAACAACAAATCAAAAGTGAGCCGATGGGATTCTACTCCGTTGCTTCTAGTCGATCTGACGGTTCAAACTCTATGGTCAATCTGTCGGACGATCGGGAGGATCTATCGCAGCAGGAAGGTCATTTGCAGTCCCAACAACAGACGATGCAGGCTCATCAGCAACAGTCGCAGCAGCAGCAACAGCAGCAGAACGTCCAGCAGCAAAACGTTCAGCAATCAGCACCGGCTCGTCAATCGACGGGCCAGCAAACTGTCAAGGAGGGTACGCGGGCTAAGCCCCAGCCTTGCAAAGTTTGCGGTAAGGTTTTGTCATCGGCATCGTCCTACTACGTCCACATGAAGCTACACTCGGGCAACAAGCCCTATCATTGCACGGTATGCGAGGCTAGCTTCTGTCGCAAACCTTATTTAGAGGTACATATGAGAACACACACGGGCGAGAGACCGTTTCAGTGCGAGCTTTGTCTGAAGCGCTTCACCCAGAAGAGCAGCCTCAACACTCACAAGCGCGTTCACACGGGGGAACGACCATACGCCTGTGACATATGCCAGAAACGTTTCGCCGTTAAATCGTACGTAACGGCGCATCGCTGGAGTCACGTTGCCGAAAAGCCGCTCGTCTGCGATCGTTGCTCCCTCACATTCACGTCCAAGTCCCAATTCGCAATACACATTCGTACACACACGGCGAGCACGACGTACGAATGCAACATATGCGGACGTACATTCGTACGCGACAGTTATCTCATCAGACATCAGAATCGCGTTCATCGCGACATGAGCCAGAACAGCTCGAATCACAATCCACCAACGCCTCAGAGCACCGGTGGCACGACCTCGGGAGGCTTCGAGAGTCCGGTCTGCGATCTACGCTACAACGACGGACCTTCCTCGTTGGATTCTCTAGGCGGTAGCAAGGGTGGCATAGCCGCCGAAATCGCCAGTTTAGCCAAGCAAAACAGTCTACAGCTTCCTCTTCCTCTGCTTCATCCGCAGACAACCAACTAGTGTTTAGACGGCAGCGCGTCCGAGACTCTGCCGCTACAACAACAACAACAACAACAACAACAACAACAACAACAGCAACAACAACAGCAGTCACCGCAGCAAGGAGTATGCCCGTCGACCGAAGCATCCTCCACATCGCCCTACACCATTAATAATTCTACGACATCCGTGACTCATCCCAACACGACTACGCAGAGTGTCTACCAAACAGCTGGCACTTCCGGTTCGACGCTGGATTCGACGGAAACTCACTTGTACCATCATCTCTCGAACGTAAATAACGCCGATTCTTCACACAATCGTAATACAACAACAACAACAACAACAACACCCGCCCTACACGGACATCATCATCATCATCATCATCATCATCATCGTGGCGTTGTACCAACCGTACATCCACCACCGCCAGGTCTTCATCCAGCGCTTTATCTTTACGCTCAGTACGCAAGCGCAAATCCGCCTATTAATTATCCCGAATACATCCAACGTAACAATTAGACCAACAATTATTATTTTTTTTTTTTTTTTCGTACCTTCGATTAGATTGCTAAAAGAGGAAAGAGAAACACACACATAGAGAGAGAGAGAGAGGAGAGTAATAGGGAATAGGAAAGAATGAAAAATTATGAATTTACTTGGAACTAAAACACCAACAAACAAAGGTGGCGCTAGTGTCTAAAGCCCACGCGTTAACGAACGTTGCGACGAATTGTATTCTTTATTCAATTTTTACTTTTTCTTAAAGCTTGAGACAAAACGCTATTTTCCTTTTATTCGCTGGGTTTGTTTTTTCTTTGCATTGGTTCGAAGATTTATCAATTTGACGATTTGGCGAAGAATAACGAGTTAAAGAACAAAACAGGCAAACGCATCCTAAATGCTGCAAGAACGTAGAGATATTTTTCTGTTTTAACGACGACTTTCCTTCACACGGTGGAACGTTGAAAACGAAGCTTCGAGGAGTGTCCGAGGATATTTAAGATCAGAGTCTCTCCCACAATCTCTCCCGTTCCTCTCCTAGATCCACATACACACAAAGACACATACACATAGACACAAATACCTTTCCACCTTCCTTCGCGAAGCTGAGGATAAAACGCTTGACACGCTGTGGCGCTGACGATTCTAATACTCGAACAAGATAAAGGGAAATAAACCAAGAAAGTTTACAAAAGAAAAAATGAACAAGTAACGACGACAAAAATCTCTACAACGTTTCCATTGTATCGGCACTTTTTAATTTCTCTTCTTTGTTTTTTTTTTTTTTGGTTTTTTTTTTGTTTGTTTGTTTTGTTTTTTTTTTTTTTTTTTCGGTATCACAACGTATGCGAGTAGATGTTATTTGCGCGAATCATCACAACATACATATTTATATTATATTTTTAAAGGAGTTTAGTCACTTGGATCTGTGATATAGATAGTAATTATTATCAGCAAGGTTAAAAGAAGAAAAAAAAAAAATGAAAGGAAAGAAAGAGAAAAGGCGAATGTGAAGAAGAAGGAGTGAAAAATTATTTGGAGTTTGACGAGTTTTGTTTTCGCGATTATCGGATATAATGAGAGAGACCTAGAGAGAGAGAGGGAGAGAAAGAGAGAAAAGTCAGAAAAAAAAGAAAGTAATGAAAAAAGTGGGAAGAAGCAAAAAACGAAAGAAAAGGAAAAATGCAAAAACGTCCATGCGGAATGTCCACGTAGCGAATAATTCGGGACACGTTTTTGTTTCTTTTAGTTAACGCGCTGCGTGTCTAGCTTATATTTTGATTTTAGAAAGGAAAGAAATTAGAATTTTGATGAACGAGGAAAATCACAAAGAATGGAAGAACAGAATTTTGAAAGAAAAAACACAAAGAAACAAATGTGAGAAAAACAGAGCACTGGTTGCTGCTATTATATTACTACTTCAACTTCCACCGATAATTTTCACTCGCAGAAAAACAAAGAAAATGAAACACACACACACAAACTCATACAAACACACACAAGCTCATACAAACACAAACACAAACAAGCTCATACGAGAAGAAAACTAAAAACGTGAAAAGAAAACGACAACAGTGAAACGAAGAACAGCAAAAAGAACGACAAAAAAAATGAAAATCAACAAACTCCCCCACGATCATCGTCATCGACATCTCGAGCATTAAGTCCTATTCTACTTGTAAAACTTACTACTATTGCTAATTAACTAAATACTGCTACTACTACTCCTACCGCTATTACTACTTCTATTTACTAAAGAAATGATAGGAAGGAAGGAAGGAAGGAAAAAAAAAGAAGGAGAGGAAAAAAAAAAGAAATACCTAAAATACTATCACTTACTACTAATATTGTTAGGCAACACACGTATGGAACACTGATACCTAGGCACAACACTAATACACAACAGAGAGACACACAAGTTTACATCCACATTGCCATTGATCACACATACAACAATGTTAATTTGAGTAAAGCGTTTTATCCGTTTGTATACAATTAAGGCAAAGTAATATTATATTAGGAGTCATGGTTTCTTCTCACGAGCTTGGAATTGTGGCTTTTTTTTTTTGTTTTCTTGCTATATTTAGTAGGTGGCACCCTCTAGGGGAATCCCCCTTGTTCTTCGTTTCTTCTTTTTTCATCTTCTTCTTGCTCCAACGTTCTCCCACACGTATCGCAGCACAGCTTTCTCCATCGTTATTTAATTATTTTCTTTCTTCTTCTTTTGTCCTCTCCTGGTTTAAAAAAAAAACGCTCCATTCGATACAAGCCGGAAGGATTAGAGACACATGAGTCGAAATTTGTTTATTTTCTTCTTTTCTCTTTTTTGGTCGCGTGTGTTTCCACTAATCTATGTATATATAAATTTATATATATAAATTATAGGTGTACTTACTTTTTCACATATCCAAAAACAAAAACAAGAAAGGAAGAAAGGAACAAAAAAAAGGAAATACACCATTAAACGAGCGAGAGGGAAATCGAGGGCTGGAAAATTTTGTAAATATATCGAACCACATGCAAGAAGAAACGTTGCGAAGAAGGATTTTTTAATTGTTAATTGGTGGATTATTCATTAATCGAACGAACAAACTAAATGAAAGCAAAGAATTAACGAAAAAAAAGGTTTAATAATTGAGCGAGAAACGAAACAAAGAAAAAAAAGGGGGGCTCTTGTTTTCAAAACTATTAGAGATTAGTTTACAAAACGAATGAACAAAGGAAAATAATAATATGACATACCTGACGGTGCAGCAGCTTTTTCAAAATCAAGCGGGGAAACCATGACCACCCCGAGTAGCTAATACATTAAATATATATATATATATATATATCATATATTATATATATATATATAATATATATATATATATATATTATATATATATATATATATATATATATATATACATGAATAATTGTAAAGTGCTTGTGTTGAAGAAAATTGAATCAGGAAGAACAAGAAGAAGAAAAAAAAAAACAGTCGCGGTTTGGAAAAAGAGGAAGAAAAGTAAAAGTAAAAAAAGAACAAAGCGTTTTAGTTGAGACTGCGCGCGCATCCGACCCGTCATCATGTGTACGATTCTTATTAATATTATTATTATTATATTATTATTATTTTTAGTTAATCAAGGAGACGCGAGAAAAATCGAATAGTATCGATGAACAAAAATTAAATCAATAAAAAAAAAAGAAAAATAAAGAAGAAGAACCGAGAGAGAATGAGAAATTGCGAGAGGAAAAAAGAAAGCAAAAAAAAAAGGAACATGGATGAATAAACAAAAAAAAATGGCTCTTTTACGCGTGCCACGAAATTTACTAATTAACGATTAAGGATTTCCTTCTTCTTTTTAATTTTGTTTTCTTTATTTTGTCTTTTTGTTCTTTGTGTGCGTGTTGTTGTTGTTGTTTTTTCTTTTCTTGTTTCTGTTTTTCTTCTTTCTCTTTTAATTTACGTTTTTTTTTTTATTTCAATTATTACACGTCTTCTAGCTTTTCGCGTTGGCAATTTGTTTTCTCCAACGATTCGTGTTGCGCGCGTATGCCCGAGGCTCTTGCAATTCCATTGAGATGTGTATCGAGATGTCACACACCCCGGGGGGGAAGTGGAAAGACTGATTAACGTAAAACGAAAGAAAGAAAGAAAGAAAGAAAAAAAAAAGAAAAAAAGAGGGAGAAGTTATAAAGGAGAAAAGAAAATCACTAAGGCGAAAAGAGATTCGCGTTATATAGCCCCCCGGGAGGTGTTTTGTTTTTTTTTACACGTGACACACCAAGAGAAGAAGAGAAACGAAAAGAAAAGGAAAAAAAAACAATGATCTTAATATTGGCTAGTCATTGTGCAGCTCTATGAGATATTGTACTACTAAGCTGTGATGTAAAGCCTACGAGCATATGCCCGCGCAGCTCCCGAACTAATTTCGTTATACACACATCCATACGTATTAACATAAACGCTGCTTGTGTGTACAACGTGCTTACGTAGTTTACAAATCTAAAAAAAATAGGTGGCGTCTTTGAATTATCGTATTAATTCGTATCTCCAATTTTCCCATCTCTCGATCATTCGAGCATGTTGTCCGGTTCGTTTTCTTTTTCGGTATTTTTTTTTGTTTTGGTTCTTTCTTAATTCATGTTCCTCCGTTGGCACTCTGTAAAGCATTGTGAACTTTCCTTCAAGGCTTTTGCAGTGGAGAATCTACTTAACGCGTGATTGGTCGAGCAGTAAGAAAATCCTCCAATCAGAAATCGACTAGCGACCAATCAGAGTCGACTCCCCCACTTCAGTGTCGATCCCCAAGGTCGATCCCCCCACTACCAGAGATGGCAATAGGAATCCTCCAATCAGAGACGACTGTTCTCCAATCGGATTGGAGGACTGTTCTCCAATCGTATTGGAGGATTTATCTTACGGTTAACGTATCACGCGTTAGGTAGATTCGTGCGTGTGAAGACCTTTATACGAGACTGTCCTACTTCACTCTTCCACGCCCTCTACACCAGCCAATTTGCACTAAAATCACCATCGACATGCGCTTTTTTACCGACACGCCTTTCTTTTCTATCTACCCCGGAGTACGTTGAAGCTAAAATCTCGTATTCCGTTTGTTAAAAAAAAAACAAAAACAAAACGTTTGAGGGAAAACCAAAAAATCACGACCAATTGTAAAAAAAAAAAAAAAAAAAAAAGCTGCCGAACGCGATGATGAGTTATGGGTGAGATTTTTTATTTCTTTCTTTTCTTCTCTGTCGCTCGACGCTCTAACCTCGAATTTTTGCATGAGGAAAGGGAGCGTGGATGGAGAGAGAAAAAAAGAAAGAAAGGAGAAAAAAACATGCAAATGAAAACAAAGTAGGAGATATTTATTTTTTGCCTCTACGATGACGTAGTGTTGCACACACGTACACACATATACACACACTGACGCGCGGATGAAGCTCCTAGGGGACAATGTAGTAGAAATTATTGTTTTCCGATATATATATATATTCATACACGTATGTATGTATAGTATACGTCGCATTGAGTTTTAGCGAAACAAATTTTCCCTCCCCGATTGACAGTTAAAATTGAAATACAAATGGCGAGAATTGTCGCGGAATTTGTTTTTTTTTTAATTGTTTTTTTTTTTTTTTTTTTTTTTTTCTTTATTGTTTTCTCAATTGGACGCAAATTTCTCGATCAACGGGGAGAGCGTGTTTAATTGTAAATAATTAAAAATGTAAACCGCATAGGAAGCGTACATATACGTTGCGAAACAAGATTATATTCGACGCATTAGGATTTCACGAATTAGCGAGAATGTTGGGGAAACGAGAAGAAAGAAAGAGAGAAAAGAAAAGCCGTTGCGACGATCGATCGGGGAGACGAGAGAGAGAGAGAGAAACAAAATGGAAGTGAAGAAATGAAAAAAAAGCGCCAAATTTAAAAATATCGACAATGGCACCGTAAAGAAAAACAAACTTAGAATATAAAAATACCAACGAGAGGCGCGCGACACACAAAGCTCTATGTCTTCTGATATCAAAGGATCTATCATAATAACACGATTGAGTAGAAAAAAGGCGAAGAGAGAAAGAGAGAGAAAGAAAATAATGCAGAAAAAGTGAAAAAACGAAAATTAGTCGTTTCGATTTTCCCGCGTCATTTGAAACGTGTAGTACATGCGCGAGAACGCAAGGACCAAAGTGGCGCGCGCGTCGCTCGTATCACTTCGATTCTTGCGCTCTCGCGGCTCACTTCACTCCTTACCCGGTTCGTTCTTTCACCATATTTTTTCCCTCGCAGTGACAGCTGGTTTTTTCAAGCACAAATTTTCTACTTATAAACACACCGACGTTCCAACAAGTTCCAAGTGCAAAGTGAAAGAACGAAAAGAAACTAAGCAAATGGAACAAAAAACAAAATACAGAACGAACTATATATATAAATCGTTGAAGTGGGGAGTGTCGCGTCCATCGATGAAGTGAGAAAATAGGAAAGAAAAATTTAACGGTTCCATGTCAGATACGAGTTACATGTGTATATTTACATATACCGGAATATAAAGTCGCTGCTGTCTCTCTCTCTCTCTCTTCCTCACCCCCTCCCCCAACCCTGTCAACCGTCGAGTGTAATTGTGAAATTAAAGGACAGCTCGATAACGAAATAACGATTGCAATAAGGAACAAGATCGGTGATTAGGCACGAGCTGATTGGACGAGAGACACTTTGGGACTAAAGAGAAGAAGAAACAAAAAACATTTGGAGGTTATCAGGGACATACGATTGTAAAAAACGCGGATTAGCTGAGCGAGAGAGAGAGAGAGAGAGAGAAGTAACGAACAAAATAAATAAACGTGAAAACGAGAAATTCTGAAGAATTAAACGAGGAAACACGAAGAAAAAGAAATAATAAAAAAAATGAAGAAAAAAAAAACAGAATAACCTAAATAATTAACAATGTCCGGGTCGCTCGACATTGCGCCTGTACCATTTTGCTTCGTTAGCAGAGTACGATGCCATTTATTTTTGTAATACGTTTACGTAGGGATAGTTCTTATTTTTATATAGAGGTTTACCGTGCTACCGTAAGTACCGTAAGTCTTAGAGGCCTGCGTAGGGTAGATTTTTTAGAAAGCCGCGAAATACGAGAGTGGCGCCTTGCGAGAGTTGGCGATGAAAATGTGAACCAGACGTGGAAAAAAGTGGGAGTGTGCGAGAGAGAAAGAGAGAGTGAGAAGAGGTGGGGAGAAGGATAAACGAAACTAAAACAAAACAGGAGAGGAATAAAAATTTTAAATTACGAGCAAACGTGTAGAGAAAACTACTCGCTTCCGCAGCGTCGTTATATGTATATATATATACATATATATATATAAACGTAGTATGAATCACACACGTATGTGTTTATAATTAGCAAGTCCCGGTGCGCTTTAAAAATTGCTATGATATATTATCCCCTCCCCTCCGAATATTACACTAAATTTAACGTTTCTCCAAGAGAAACATTTTTGAGTTTACAATTTTTAATGCGTTACTTTGTGTCTAGTCTATTCGGTAAAAAAAAAAAGAAAAGAGTTGGGAGAGATATGAAGCGAAACAAAAAAGTAACTAGAACGAGAAAGTCCCTATACTCGAGCGAGTCGAGAAAGAAAGGTGAGACGAAGAGAGAAGTAAATTTTGTTTTCTTCGAGGTCCAAGGGCCAAGTGAGACGACGAATGTGTAAAATTTGACAGGCGCTGCGGAACGCGAGACGTTGAGAAAGAAATGAGAGAGGCGAGAGGTGAAAACAAGACGTGTCTGAAGTTGACGAGGATCAGCGCTCGGGAGAGAGGGTGGGGGTGAGCGGGAAAACGACGAAACGATCGTTGCACATTGAGGTTAGGTCGAGCCGCGTGCCTCTCTCTCGGGAGCCAACTTTTGGGATTCCCCTATGACTGGACAGCGAGTATACATATATATATATGTATGCATATATTATATATATGTGTATATATATATATAACGAGCTGGAAAAAAAACATTAGAAAAACGAACAGAAAAATACAAACGTACGGATTAAAAAAAAAAATTGAGAGAAATGAAATGAAAAAAAAAAGAGAGAGAAAGAAAACAAGAACAACAACGCCACGATTGCGGCATCGAGTCGAACTAAGTGAAGCAGTGGTGTAATCCTGTGTGTGTGTGAGAGAGAGAACGAGCGAGGGAAGAGAATAAACAAAAGATCGATATTTTCGAGTCGCGCCGAGATATCGCATTATACATAACTATACATAACCGATTTGTAAACATTAAAACGAGGAAAAACAAAAGGAAAAAAAATAATAATAAATAATACTTAGTAATGTAATAATGATTAAAGATTTAAAAAACCGACAAAAAAGAAAACAACAAAAAAAGTAACTAAACGAGAAGAACAAGCATCTAACTAAATGATATATAATTCACCGAGGTATATGAATAAAAATAAATGAAAAAGAAGAAGAAGAAGAAAACAAACGATTTTAAATAAACAAACAAACGTATATTAAAAGAGACAAAGAAGAAGAAAAATTAACCGGACAATGAGGAAGACGAATGAAAAAAAAAATGAAAAAAATAACAAAAAAACAACAAAAACAAAAAATAAAATTTAGGTAGGCATATTATAGGTCGAAAAACACGCGATGTACGGATGTACCTATAATGAACAAACAAACAAACAAAAAAACAAAAATACAATGGACGGTTAATAACAAAATAACGACAAAATGGAAGAAGACAAACAAATTAAGAAACAAAAAGCAACCGACGACGGGCGCGCTCCCATGCGGGTAAAACACGAAACACACACACACACAGACACTTTTTGTAATAGCAGTTTAAACAAAGAATTAATAAACAAAACAAAGCAGAATTTAACAAAAAAGAAAAATTACACGCTAGAACAATTTCAAAATGAACAAAGAAACAAAATAAACACACACACATATACAAAAAAAAAAGAAATGAGAACGAAAAACAAAAATCTACGAAAACAATAATAAACAAAGAACAACCAAGAACAAAGAAAAAAGAAGAAAAAAAACGAACGCTTGACTAATAGTTCTCACCGACATATCCTTGGCTAACACACATCCTTTTACGTACATTACCGCATACCTATAGTTAATATTACATGTTATTACATAGGGTATTTTATGTGTAAACGATAATTAATTAAAGAACGAAAAAAAAAAAACAAAAAAAAACCCAACAAAAAATATTATACGAGATACTGAATAGATTGATACTATATATATACATAAAGATGGTACAACTAAGGCAAGTATGTACTGTACATAGCTGTCATTTATCCCCTCCCCGACCCAACTGGCCCAAAATCATACGAAACTATATGATTATATTACTATACATACAGTCCTAAAACTCTCCCCCCACTCCACTCCCTAACCTACAACTCCCCATCCACTATTGTATTACAAGACATTAACCACTGTTGTAATAATTATGGAGGATTGATTATTATTATTATTATTATTAATATTATTATTATTATTACTATATTATTATCTTCATTATTATTGAATTAATATTATTATTATTATTATTATATTAATTATTATTATTATGAATTATTAACGCCGAGTGAAAAATGGCAAAAACAACACAACAACAAAATACGCTATAGCTACGTATACTTTTAATTGTAGTCTAAGCTTACCGTTAGCGAAAGTAGACCCTCACTTTTAGCACGTTCCGAGAGCAAATCTTATTCTTCGAAAAAATTGGATTCTACCTCAAGTCGATGATAAAGATAAAGGAAGAGAAAAAAAAATAAGATGATGATAAAAAGAGAAGCGTACGAAGAATACCGAGAAATTCTGAGATGGAAATTTTTATTGACGATTTAACTCCTCACACGCGTATTTTTGCGTAGAACGAATAATATAAAACACTTCGGGAGAGTTCTTTGTGGCCATTGGCCAGTGGTGAGAGACGTGAAGTGAGTTATCGTTTGGAACGGAACAAAAAAAACAAACACACACACACAGAAAAATGAAAAAATGAGAAACAAGCTGAAAAAGAATTAACGGACGTTTGGCCTGCAGCGACCTCAAACTGTGATAACTGTAAGGAATATTATTTAAAAACAAACAAACAAACAAAAAGAACAAGAGTTAAGAATATATTTCGTTGAGTTTTTCCGTTGGACGATGCGATTTTGACGGTTGGGATTTATATATATTGTAATACGCCACGGCATGAACGCACGGAAACATCCAGACGAGGAATCCAGGGGGTCTTGAGCTATTATTGGACGTGCCGGAACGAACGCAACCCTTCGTCTCTTTTTAACACTCGTACCAACACAACACAGCCCCCGGGGCACGGTCTTACATACAGGTCTTGCAACTCCCGGGAGTGGGGGAAGGCTAAAGTGACTCGCGTATTGAAGCAGAAAAATCGAGTTCTCCCTATCGCCACCTGCAGCGCTGCTATCGAGTGTCGACACGACGTAATCTCATAATCATCGTTTTCGTTGGCTCCGTGCGATTTTTTTCTCCATTTACGTTCAACATTTTCTCGGCTCGTATTAATGTCGTGCGATATTTAATTTAATAATCTTCAAGATTTACCGACAATAATATTGTTTTTATTTTTTGCTAGGCAAGTTAATAGTGCGCTTGCGCAACCCAATCGGCACTCGATCGCAGTGTCGCAGGTGGCCAAATCGTGAACTTCCAAAAACTGCTTCGACAAGCGAGTCACCCCCACTCCCGGGAATTGACAGACCTGTATGTAAGACCGTGGGCACGACGACGCACGAATACTCGTACTCGCGATATTTACACACTCGTGAATTTCGTCGATTCGGAAGAAAACAACGAAAATTAATGCGGGCCTATTTTCACCTGGAGTACAGTGCTTTTTCTTTTCTTCTTTTTTTTTAACCAGCGCCTCAAACTATACCACGGGGACCAAATCCAATTAATCAACACTCGGAGCTGTGCACGTTAAAAAAGAAAAAACAGTCCGATTGCCGTAAAGATTTCGCGAGTTGTCTATTGCTCGTTATACGCGAAACTTGTTTTCGACGTAACGAAAGAAAAAGAAATTGACAAAGCCGATTTTAGCGGTGAGAATAGCCTCGGATTATATTTTGAGGTTACGACGCCCGGGGACTTACGTGTGTCGCGACGAACGAAAGATGGCGTCCGAGTAGATCGTGCATTGAGTGAGAGAAAAGAGAGAGAGAGAGAAACAATAACCTATTTGTATACTAGGCAATAAAAAAACAAACGAGATATTCTACTCCGGCTCGGGAAGTATTCGAGATATGCTGTAATAACGATGTTTTTCTTTGTTTCTTTCAAAAATACGTTTTTCATTATTGTCTTCGTACAGCGTTCTCGCTACTTCGTCCGAACACGAAGGTTTTCATATGTTTTTTTGTTTGTAAGGTTGTTGGCTCTGGCGAGCGAAGTAGGCAACAGCGAGAAAGAGCCTTTTGGCACTCGCTGTCAAAAAAAGAAAACGAGCTGTATAACGTTTGACGATGATATTTCTTTTTTTCTTCAGTATATTATATTGTGATGTTAGGTTTAAGCAGTGGACTTAAGTCGGTAAACTGAGGTCGCTGTACGTCAGGCTGAAACGTTTTATTGAAAAAAAAACGAAGAAAAGAAGAAACACACAACAAAGAAAAAAAAAAGTGTGAGGGAACTTGAGCCGCCATTTTTTCTTTCTTTCGTTTTCTTCTTTTTACTCACTTAGACCAAAACTCGAAGAACGTCCACTTGGCTAAGGTGACGCCATTTGCAATTTCCTCGCGAACGAAAGAGTGAGAAAAATTCGCGTATTAAGTGCTAGATTGGATCTTGTTCGAATATGTAAGGAAGAAGAAAGGACGATGAAGAGAGAAGAAAAATTAATGAATTATATTAAACACAAACAACACACCAAATTACGACACTGTATATTGCGATCGGCAGACAAGCTACAATGTAGTTTGTTCGTAACTGTCATGAACAAACGAGGATAAAGAAGAAGAAACAAAAAAGAAGAGAAAACGTACACTCGTGTAATAAAGTAGATATCCATGGATCGAGTGAAATTGAAACCAATTGGAATTCCCCAGATATTCAGCGAATCCTTTATCACAATTTAATCATTGCAATTTGTTTCACCTCGAGATCGATCATTTTTTCGTTTATTGTTTCGCAAAAAGGAAGAAGAAAGAAACAAAAGAAGATAATAGTCCATTCGGTACAAAAAGATGATCGGTAATTGTACGAATGTTGTTTTTGGAAAATTTTATTCGATCTCGACGTCGACTATAGCGTCCTCGAGTACAATTTGTTCGGACGATACGGGAATCTGAATTATCGGCAGAGGATCCGGCGACCTCGCGTAATTGTTACTCGCCGAGTGTTCTTTCAGGTACTCACCCCCTTTTTCCTCGTACTCGCGTCGACTCACGAGATACTCGGGCAGACTTCCGCTCAGTCCAAAGTCTCGAGCTCCGTACCACGAGTCGAGGCTCGTGTTTTTCGCCAGGTTGACGCGAAAATTCGTTCCGAATGGGCGAATCTCACGAAGTTCGCGATTCAGACGTTCCAAAAGACCGGGAAACGAGGCTGGTCCACCGGTGAGAAAAACATTGCCAACTAGACGCGTTTGCAATTCGGGACTGTACAGCTTCAGAACGAATTCTATCGTCTCGGCGATGCCTGCTTCCAGAGAACCGATCATGGATGGTTGAAAGATCACTTCCGGTGTTCGCAGACGTTCCACACCGACGTGCAATTGATGAGTTTCGCCTGGTATCAAGGGAACGGTGGAAGCTACGCCATCGAATTCAGGATCGTGATGACGAAGCACGTCCTCTAATTCCAGTAGTCTCTCCTGCTCGAGCTCCGAATCTGAATCTCCACCTTCACGATTGATGACCTTGTAAACATCCCAGTCCTCATCCCGCATTCCAAAATCATCATCGCGCTTCTCCTTTCTTGCCAATTGGCTTATTATTCTCATCCGCTCTTGCGCAGCTGCTGTCCTGCGTTTCGCCATGTCCTGACGCCGTTGGCGCTTGGCCAAACGTTTGTCGAGGATCTCTTGGCTTTGTTAAAGAATAGAGAATCATGTAATGTAATGGTACGAAGCCAATGATTAATTTTAAATATTGCTCACCGCTTCTTTCTCACACTCGCTATCCACTCGTCGGTGTCCTGCTGATCCTTCGGTTGTAGACTCGCTTTGATCTTTGGCTTTTGTTCTTCTATGACGATATTGTCCTCCTGAGAATTTGCGGCGACGATTTTTTGTCTCGTACGTTCTACTTTGGCCTGAAGATTGTTTATCATCTTTATCAAATCGGCCTCGTTCGCGAGGGAATAGGATTTGAGGGCTTCTTCGAACTCCTCGGTCTCGCCTTCCTCGAGAAGATCCTGGACAGCCATCAGTTGATGCAATTGTTCCTCGTCCTCGGCGAGCTGTAGCAAGAAGAGGAGAGTTAGACGATATGTGAAAACGTGTAAGCAAGATTTGCTAAAACGTTCAAAGGTTTTCTTCATGTTTCTACGAGTATTACCCTTTCTTCTCGCTTTCGGGCGTTTATCTCCATCAATCGTCTCGCCAATTCCCGCTTACGCTCTTTCTGCTGTTCGACGGTCAAGCCTGGTGTACTTGCCGGTGCCACATAAGGCAGTTGAACTCTGAGTACATTAACGTCGTAATGATCAGGATCAGACCATTTCTTTACCTCGTCTTGATAGCTGTAAGCTATGAACGAATGTTCGTGAATGAGCTCCTGAAAAATTGAATATGCTGAAAAAACAATTCCTCGAGCTAAATTATCGTATAAATTCGCACTCACTTCTGCTCTACTTGGTGTTATGGCATTAACGTGAACCGGGTATTTAAGCTGTAGCAGTCTGTGCATGTAGGAAACGGTGTGATAGCCACCGACGTTTATTCTTCTGGCATTAACAGGATCAGCTTTTCCATCCAGCACAGGTATGATGTGGGTCGTATGATAACCTATACTGACAATTAGCCCGTCGGATGGACAATTGTTGTGGTGATAGGAAAATAGGCAATCAACCCCATAAGCTATCGACGGTACATTATAGCACTCAAAGAGCAATTCAGCCATCACTGAAATATTTGTCCATTCATTAAATTTGCATCAATTTAACATCCAACTGCACGATTTGGCTTAAAAATTAGATTGAAATAAATCATTCTCACAATTTCTCGAATAATTCGGGTTAAGAAAAGCCTCCGTCAGTATTATCGGATGATTCATCGAGCCCTCGGTGTCAATTCCCATATGCGTGAATGTGTAGTCGAATATCTGCTCCTGTGCCTCGAAGTGAGTTACAACATTTCTGTCGAATTGTGTTTTCAATTGAAATCGCACCGCTTCGATATTCGCAATGTCATTCCCAACTTGCAACTCGCCATCCTTCTTGCCACGTTCCTTGCGAGGTTTGGCTATGAGATTCTTGAAGATCAGCTGCGGTTCTTTCTCCGTCGCCCAACCCACTCGACAATTGTAGGATCCTAGAATAATGATTGAAGAAAATAAAAATATGATACATTTTATATTAAATATGGTATCACATTAATGCAATTTTTTCAAGTCAATATATATTCTTTTCATATTAATGTCTGTCTGTCAGTTTCTTTAATTAAACTCCACTCCCAACTCAACGACACAAGAGCAGTTAGCATATTTTTCTAAATTTCTCCTTAGCGTTCATATATTGGTGAATATAATCAATCCAAGGCTTTCAAATGGACTAAAATGTCAAGCTTGAACAAGCTGCAAGTACAAGAAGAAATCCAAGAGTCTTAAGAAGTAAAAAAGTGGAGCATAGTTGATCCATCGCATAATTGAGTGCGAGGAACTTCGTTTCGAGGTTAAACACTCACCGTTATCGATAACCAGTGGTGTGGCTTCGTTTCTCACACGTTCTGGGTAAACGTGAATAATATCGGCTACTGCTTTCACATCCTTCAATTCAAGAATCTCCATTTTCGATGCTTGTTGGACGCTTAATACCGCAAACGCACTGTTACGATATTCATTTGTATGTTAATGATTTATAAAACATATATATCGCAACTGTGTATTGTATTATTTTTTTTTTTAGGATGCGCGGACATTTACGCTAGTTCCATATGCGACAAGCTAGTGTCGCCACAGTGTTGTGTACATGCGATTATTATTACTCATTCACAACTCGGAGTGACAGCTCACGAGGAAACTTGCTGACAACTACGTTAAGTCCAAAACATAATATTGCGTGGCTTCGAAAAGGATTTGCGGATAATTATAATAAGTGATAATAAGTGGAGAAATGACGGTGGTGAGTGTGATGACGAAGTCTCGACTTCTCTCGATGTTACAATTAATAAATTCGAAGAGATAAGGAATTGGAGGTTATACACGTTTTTCAGGAACTCAAGAAATTTCTATACCAACTTCTAAATAGCGTCGAAGGCCTTCATAGTATATTGATAACGGATCGTGATGGTGTACCCGTAGTTTCCGTTGCTAATGACAAAGTTCCTGAACTCGCGACGAGAGCAAGTTTTTTGTCGACCTTTGGCATGGCCACGGACCAAGGCAGCAAACTCGGTCTTGGCAAGAATAAGACGATAATATGCATGTACAGCAGTTATCAGGTAAAATTAATAATCTTAGTTCGATTCCATGTATCGTCTTGCTGAATCTCAAGGTCGTTTGTAATGTCAAAGTAACCTCAAAATATATTATGGTCAGCGCTATTCTTCAATAGTTGAATTTGTATGCCTGAGTTGTTTGTGGAAGTGCTATTTATAATCCGTACACTGTTACATCTTTGTTTTGTCCCTTATGTTAATTATTATTATTGAAAAATTATCAAAAACCTTTTTCTTCGACATTCAACCTAACTCTTTTTTCAGGTTATACAGATGAACAAATTGCCTCTCGTAGTAAGTTTCATCGCATCTCACTCTTGCAATACGGGTCATATACTGTCGCTGGAGAATAAAATTGATCCCATACTGAGCAATCTAACCAACGCTGTTGTGGAAGCCTGATGGTTACCCGTGGTTCACTACGGGTGATGAAAGAAACAGAAAACACGCGTGGTAACTATTAAGTATCAAAATGTGATCGAAAACGTGACGTCATTGTACATTCGCGATTATTCAATGTCGCTTCGGACAGTCAATTTTCGCTGCTATGGCTCATTGGAGAGCTGCGATGATCTCTTTTGTACACGAGGAAAGGTCGATTGCGAATGTCGTAGCACTGTCTCGAATGTACAGGCGAACTGATATATCAAACAATATGAACATAGCATATATATATATATATATTAATTATTATTGTATACATGAAGTATCTACATTTTCCAAAAAGCATCGATGTATAAAATGATTTTGCAGATTTATGTGTAAGGTTAATATTAAAAATATGTATATTGAATGATCGTTTGTAGTTGTCGTTGCCATGTCATCGTCACCATCCACATGTTCTGTCTTAAAGAGCATACAGAAGAGGCTTGCCTTCTAAACCATTGATGATGTTCGTTGCCGCAACCATCGACATCTCGTTTCGGGTTTTAACCGTCGCACTGCCAATGTGCGGAACAATGACTGGAAAAAAATGTTTCCGTTTTGATATTAATTACCAAGAATTTGAAAAATTGACGATACGAAAGAAAATACGAACAGGCATTTGGTAATTTCAGGAGTTCGTGATCCGTTGGCAACGGTTCGGGATCAGTGACGTCGAGTCCAGCAGCGAATATCGTTTTCTCCCGAAGAGCTCTGACCAACGCATCCGTTTTGACAACGGCACCGCGTCCGACATTCACAAAAACGGCAGTTTTCTTCATCTTCGCAAATTCTGCATCACCGAAGAGTCCACGGGTCTCGTTATTCAAAGGAACCGCGACAACGACGTAATCGCTCTGAGCCAGAAGTTCGTCGAGAGATACGAACGTTGCACCCAATTCTTCTTTCTTGCGGGAATGTCCAGTGTAGAGAAACCGGCTGACCTCGAAACCACAGAGTCTTTTAACTATTCCATGGCCGATGTTTCCAAAACCAACGATCCCAACAACGGAATCCTGCAATTCATAACCCAGGAGCCACTGCGGTCGTCTCTCTGTTTGAGAACTGCGAGAGAAAAAACCCCTGTAAATCATAGTTATGCAGAATGCGTTTTCCTTATTTAGTTTGCGCCCGATAACATCTGGAAGGACGGACAGCTGTTGTAATTCATTCTATGGCTTTAAAACATTTAAAATACTCTAATTTGCATTTTTAAAGAATTTGAATATTCAAAATTGTACGCTTCGAGCTTGAGTCGTCCCTCGTGAGCCCGTCTAGCGGCAGCAATCATGAGCATCACAGCAATTTCAGCAACAGCGGCATTGAGCACATTTGGTGTATGACCGACTTTAATGCCTCTTCGCTTAATTTCCGGTATGTCCAAAGAATCGTATCCAGCTGACATGGTAGATATCACTTTCAGACCAGGTCCTTAACAAAAAGAAAAAATGAAAGTAACCAAGAACTAGTTTTGCACCATCGTTCGATGATATATAATCAATACTACCAACGCCATACAAGATATCATTTTTTACAATTGTACATGGATCACATACCTGCCAGATCTAAAAACTCAGAATTGATATCATAGTGAATCGATATGAAGAGCGCATCATGACCAGGTAGCATCTCAAGTACTTGTGCTCTCGTTGGCACGTTATCCGGCATGACAGTCACCTCGCATCTAAAAAAAATAAACAATCGCTGTCCTGACAACATTTACAATTATTATCTAATATTTCATACGTTTTGCGAAGAAGATCCAAACCAGCCTGCGGCGTGTCTTTGCTTGTCACCAACACTTTTGGCTTTCCCATTTTATTATTGAGCTTTGTTTTTTTAATTATCCTTTTATAACGTCTTCGACCAATGTCAGAGATTTGATATTTCCTAACTGACAGAAACTTGGAGTTTTGCTCGTTTATATAAGAACCGAGTAAGCCGCATTATCCAAACTACCGTGATAAGAAAATCACAATTCGAACATTATAGACACGAGTCATGTGGCTATCTGACTACAGATAACGTTCTTACCACAGATAATGTCCTTTTTGAATTTATACATGATAAATCGACCCCCCACACAATGCTATAATGAACGCCCCCACCCATTTCGTTACACGATGCGTGTTGCCTTTCGTTTTAATTATAACATAAATGTTCCCACCGCCACGAACAACATCATCGTGTAGATACGAATCTCACGCTTATGAGCAACGATGTATTGGGAGGTGCGAGTGACTAGAGAGCGCGAGAGGAAGAGGTAGAATAAGCACCAATCCTGGTCCTCTGTTTGAATTTACTTCCTACCACGTATGTTACTCTGTCAACTGTAGACGTTACTTTTCTCCGAGTGACGGACAAGTTCATGTCCATTTGACCCGTTCGCTATTCCTCCCCGTATGCCACACGTATCGTTAATTGTTCTACATTTAATTCTAACGATTTTATTGTATCATCAATTCTTATTCTCACCCTTTTATAAAACGTTGTACGTCGACGATTGTCAAAAGACTGGCCGAGTACGTTTCAACTACGAGAGTGAACGTGTCCATTGACCATACGACATACGCAAATATTTGCGTATTCTTTTTTTTTTTTTAACTAGTAGCAAAAATAAGCGTTTACGTTGACTACCTGTCTAATTATAAACGTTTCAAGAATCGAAATTGACGACATTCTCCGTTCCGTTAATCAGGAACACATGTGGCGCGAGAATTCAACGAGAACGTTGGTATGCCTTTTTTTTGTCGCTTCGATATATATATATATATATATATATATATTGCTTACTGTTGGTTATAGATAACAGAGCAGAGGTCTCTGTCGCGTGTGTTCTCTTATCGTCTGTCGCTCTTATGTAGAGGACACGTAAAAAGTGTCTCTCGGAACAAATTGGTAACGCTTCAGAGGCGTTTGTCGACGTCGAGTATCAGGCTAACATAAGTCGCATGCTGGTTTCCCCACGCAAGATCAGCATTGTTCGTTGGATATGGAATTGATCGAACGTTTATTGGAGTCGGGAATTGGTTATAACTTATATCACCATCATTTTTATAAATTGGTTTTCGATAACGTCTTACCGTTACCCATACGATACGTAAGATTTCTAGGTTATGTTGGCAACCTACATATATATATATATCCGTATGGCGGGCATATGTAACATTGTAACCTAACGCATATTGCCAAGATCGCATGGAATTACAAAATTCACCGTTTCTACAAGGAAAGTAAAACGCACAGGGCAGGTACCAAACTAAGACGTTACGATTTTTTATAACAGGAAATCAGGAGGGCCGAGCAGGATTGACAATATGGATGTGTGTGATGTACATTATGAATATACACATATATTTGTTATCACAAAACGTGTACGTGTAAGCAGGTGAGGAAATACTCGAGACCCAGTGAACCTACTGTTTAGGGACGTTTCACAGACACAAAAGGCTATACGTCTTCAAATCGAGGCGATGTGTAAGCAGAAAGGCTTAGTCGATATCAGGAAACTATGAGGAATGTAGGTTATACCTTTCACACCTAGCCTAATAGTAAAAGTGTATAATACATAGTCTACGGTGATCCTAGTGTAATTACAGAACAATGTTGGATCCAATTAGTTGAAAAATCATAAATTTTTAATCCAATTGTATTGTGTGTTTTAGATAAAAGCCATATGGTGTGGATTGCAGATATGAGTGTAATGCACTCCAGCGCATTTTGTAATCACGCCGCAATGTCCTGTTATGACTGCGGTGGTTTATTTTTCCAAGGACACATTGACCCCTAACTTCATACTGTCTGTATTGTACCCTCGGTGTGGGATTGTTATAAATAGTTCAGTAATCCCTTCAAAAACTGGAAATAAAGTGGTTTGTTATTTGTTCGTCGTTCGATTTAGTTGACATCGTTTGCCGGCGTTACTGGCGCTGTCTATCATCATTCTCCCGTTGGTTATATTTATTTTTAGGGATTACCAATAATACGGGCTCAAAACGCTTTTTAATAACCTCGTCAGCTACTCGAATTATGACCAAGGTATAGAGTTACGTGAAGGACAGGAAAAAAATTGTACAACGCTCTTTTTGCTTTACTGCAGTGTAAACAGTAAATTCGCCGCTGCTGCTGTCTCCCTCTCTCGCGTCACGATCTAAACTTGGTTGTTACGTCACACTCTTTGCATTCTATATTACGATAAGTTTTTTCTTTGAACAATTACCAACTTTGGCACGCAAGGTGAGCTTGTATTTTTTCATATGTTTGATGATTATTTGGCGGTATCGCACCGCAATATATATCGATTTATCGTTAAACGCACGTTTGATTACGGTATGTGTCTTTTAGGAGGAATATTTGTTGAAAGATATGGGATTGTGAACGGACACTTCTACGATAACGTTATTTCGTTGTCAGCACTGCACATTTGAAAGCAAACTGGAATGTGATCCGCTGTTCGTTATTCGTTCTTAAATAAGATTAATTGTACCGAAATATCAGAAACAACGAGCGTTCGAAACGTAAGTAACAATGTTTTTTTATTTCGCGATAAATGTCTCTGTTGACATCCAGTAAATAACGATGAAAACTTGATCTACGATATATTTGAGGTTATGGTGAAAAAAATGCAGAGCACGTTCGTAAACAAAGCGCGAAATTCTATGAAATTTTTTTCTCTCGATCGGTATCGTTATCTTTATATTTTTTATTCGTTTAGTATGGTGTTTTTTAGTAAGCATTGATTTTTCATGTTGTTACAGGATTAAATAAAAATGAGGTGGGCACCCCGGCAGCTTTTGCTGCCAGTCCTCATAGGAATATCCTTAACAGGTGTCAGCCTCGGAATTATATACTTACTCAGTGAAAAGGTTACTATAAATATTAAAATATAAATTACAGAGATTTCGCTTTGGTGCTCGTACTTTCAGTATTTGTAACGATGGTTCGGTTGTTCT
Source organism: Netelia fuscicornis (assembly GCA_946811545.1). Lineage (NCBI taxonomy): Eukaryota > Metazoa > Arthropoda > Insecta > Hymenoptera > Ichneumonidae > Netelia > Netelia fuscicornis. The sequence goes on along the minus strand of OX328011.1, from coordinate 1,663,052 downwards.
CTAGGATAAACAGAGAGACAAGGCTGCCAGAGGCGAGCGCTTGCACGCTTCGTTGACGCTTGAATTTGCGGTTCCAAGAGAATTTGTTCCAGCTATAATCGGCAGAGGTGGCTCGACGATACACAGCATAGAAAATGCTACGGACACCCGAATAAGATTCATGGATGACAATCCTGATTTACCTCACCGACTTTGTACGATCAAGGGAACTTCGGAAAGTCTTAGAATGGCTGAAGCGATGATAAAAACTTTGATAGCCAGTCAGCCTCTGATAGAGACATACGAATATTACATACCTCAGAGAGTTTGCCCAAAGATAATCGGCAGGTGCGGTGAGACTATTAACCAGATTCAAGCGTCGAGCAAGGCAAAAATTATTTTGGAAAAATCTTGGACGCAAGAACCTCGTAAGTAGTTAGTTTGTGTTATATGATGTTTACTTATATTTTTGCTTTTTTCAACACATGTGGTCTATTGCAGATGCTAAGAGAAGAGTGATAATCAAGGGCACTGCGGAGCAAATAGCAAATGCTCTTTCGCAGATCGAGGATAAAGTCCACGAGTACACGGAAACGTTAGAGAAATTGGTCGCTAGCGAGTCATCACGCTCGCCACGTTCAAAAGTAGTCCCAAGAATCCTAGCAGTTAATCCATCATCCGATATTCCCCTGTTGACTGCATCAGCTGATGATCAAACTCTACATGGTAATTTGGGAGAAATATAAATGGCCATCTAATTTTGAAACGCAATATTACACGCACTGGCCACATAAAAATGGCGGTTAGGCAAGAGAGATAGTTCTAGCCGTCTCTCTTGCGTAACCTTTAAGATTGCCTCGTAACAGTGCAACTATTCACAATCCATCTTTCAATATCGTTTACAGAAGGCACGATGGAAGTTTACGTGAGCGCAGTCGAAAACCCAAGCCAATTTTGGGTTCAAGTTGCCGGTGCTGGAACTCTGTCCCTTGACAATTTGGTAGCCGATATGACAACTTATTACGAGAATGCTGAAAATCGCGAGTTGCACGCCTTGAAAGACGTAATATCTCAAACTATTTATTCTCAAAGAAACCCCAGATCTTCGACAATTAAAAAATAATAGAATTGACGAAAATTCTTTTCTCTCGAAAACAGATAACCGTTGGACAGACTGTAGCAGCGAAATTTCTCTTCGATGGAAAGTGGTATCGAGCGGAGATCACAACTGTTAAGAACAACGAGTGCGAGGTTTATTTTGTGGATTATGGCGATCATGAGATTGTCTCCATCGAGGACGTGTTCGAACTTCGTACCGATTTTCTCAGTCTACGTCTACAAGCAATCGAGTGCGCTCTGGCCAATGTAACACCCCGGTGAGTAATATTTTTCACACGTGTCTTTATATTAAGAAAAAATATATTTTTTACGAACAATATAGAAATAAGTTACAAACTAGCTTCTCAATTGCTCAGTTCACTATCGTCCATGTTACTGGAGCGAGAACTTCCCATTCCAGCTTCGCAGACTTCGTTGAACAATTCTGGATTAACCTGTTCCATAATTTTCCAAGCGAAACTCTTGTTTATACTCATAGCATTCTCCTCGCAATAGACAAGACTGGCACGTTTGAGCGATTCGCAGCCAAATTCGTCGGATAACAACAACAGCGTTGCAACGTTTTCTGGTGTTATCGTCTCTACGAGATTTCTCTCGCAGAGTTCTTTCAAACCTGGTGATAAACAAATAAGATTGTATTATGTTTTTTAACACATATTTTAATCTCTGATTCGAACATTTTCAGATTCTTACCTTGCAAACGAAATCTCTCAGCTACAGATAAGAGCTGATGTACCAGAGTGTCCAAATTGTCGACGTGATCGCTGTAAATGTATCGCAATAATTCCTGTGCAACATCAACGGGAACTTCTTCCAGGTCGAGACAATATTTATATGGAATCTGCGATAAATTGGAATCCAATCGTCATTCGATTCGCATAAAAATCATCGAACAAATGAATCAATTCAAACACGACTTACGTGACGTACAGAATAACGACAAAAACACACACACACAAAAATAAAATAACGAAGAAATTGCTTTTAGTAAATATATTAATAATACATTGCACAAAAGAAAAGAAATCATTGATCTTTCGAAACAATTTGGTCCCACGAAGAAATGATCGTTTCTAAGCTGCACAAACTTATTAAAATGTTAAAGCTCATTCGCAAATGCACAAAAACATATCTCTAATTTTGTCGTTAGTCGTTGACTTTTCCATCCGTTCTCGATATACGATGTTTCAAACGTACGTCCACGACAATGTTTTCGCTTTTACTCTCGGTCTCTCCTTTCTCTTCCTCGACATTACCCACGTTCTGCGTTCCACTAATTTTTCTTTGCATTTGATTTTCGGTAACTGGCACTATCATATCGGCAAGAACGTTGCTTCGAGCGGTAATTACGCTGCTATGAACTGGGATCTCCGTTCCACTCGTGCCACCGCAGATCAATTTCGTGTCAGCTGCCCTTGGGTGTTTCAACAATCTTGCCATGTCCTGGAGAAATGAAGAGGCGATTGAAAAATTACTCGACATCGTTTGGTCGTTAATTTATCATTGATACGTTTATCGACTAATTATTGCCAATGGCTCTTTCGTTGCAGTTTGAATTTCAATCACCTGGGCCAAACTATGCTTCTCACTCTCGCATTGAATTATCTGAATTTTCACCATAACGACGACCTCGCCATTCTTCTTAAAATGTCTGTCGACTATCGACAAATCTCTGTATCCAAGGGAAATTATATCTGACGTAGACTTCAGTTCTAATATTGTCCGACTAACGTGACAATATTCCCAGTGATTGACTTCCGCATTGTACACAGCGAATTGAAAGCGTATCTTTGCCTGTTCGACCTCCTCCACTGTGCAACTTAGCATGTTGAGACACAACACGACAGGATTTGTTATTCTCTTTCCTACAGAATTTGATACTTTAGGTAACAATTTTCTTCTTGCATATATTTTATTCTATTCGAGTAATTTTAACAAAGACTAAAATGCTAAATATTTTTGGAACACTGTGACTAATTAAATTAAAATGTTTCAGGATACTTGCCCTCGGGTCCTTTCCAAAATCTTATCGACAAATTCCAAGAGCTGTGAATTCCATTGACATTGACCTCGAAGGGAAGACTGTCTATCGAGCTGCTTTTAGCAATCGTTTTTTTATAATGCTGTATCGGCCAGGAATATTTGAAAACAATGTCGGAGACCGTGGGTACCAAAAGTTCCATCCTGGTAGGAAGTTTTCACAGATCTGGAGAGTATGAAACGGTTAAACAATTTTTTTCTTACCGTTCTCCTGTTCTATAGAAAAATGTACTGATCGATAGGTTGTCGTTAACGAGATACAAAATCCGGTTTTCGCGGAGGTCATTTGAATCATTCTCTTGTGAAATGTTAAATGCACCAGAGTTTTTCCTTGAGACTCGAGCAAAACTGTGTATCGACAACTGTCCCATTCCGCTTTTGTCTATTAATTTTCTTTTAAGCGTTTTTTCTTGCTCTCGACGACTCGTCGCTCATTTCTCATCTTCTCTTTCATTAGCTTCAAAAGTCGAGATTGGAAACGATGCCTCAGGTTTGCAACGTCATTGATCCATTTATTTCTGCAAAATTTACTATTTCTCTGTTCCTTAAAGCTGCAGAGCCAAATACACAAATCATTTGCTCGTTGGCTCTTGCTACGGAAATTTCACTCGACGTATCTAGTAAACAATTTCTCAATGTGAAAACACGAGTCGTACGTTGACGTAAGACTTGTTTTACACATTAACGAAGGCGAGAGAATTTAAAGCAGACAAGACAATTTAAAGCATTCATTTTCATGAATTTTTTTAATTTGCTTAGTGGTTTTTGGAATGGATTAACATATCTTTAATCGAGCCGAAAAACCATTAAGTGAATTTAAGCAATTCAGGAAAACAAAGTTTAGGTTCTCCTTGAAATTATCTCAATTTGGAGTAGGAACGTTATTAACAGATTTTTCCATTTTATATTCATTTTGCATTGCATTCATTTTCATGAATTTTTAAAATTTACTTAGTGGTTTTTGGAATGGATTAACATATCTTTAATCGAGCCCAAAAACCATTAAGTGAATTTAAGAAATTCAGGAAAAGAATGTTTAGGTTCTCCTTGAAATTATCTCAATTTGGAGTAAGAATCTTATTAACAGATTTTTTCCATTTTTCATTCATTTTTCATTGCATTCATTTTCATGAATTTAAAAATTTACTTAGTGGCTTTTGGAGTGGATTAACATATCTTTAATCGAGCCCAAAAACCATTAAGTGAATTTAAGAAATTCAGGAAAAGAAAATTTAGGTTCTCCTTGAAATTATCTCAATTTGGAGTAAGAACCTTATTAACAGATTTTTCCCATTTTTCAGGTCCTTGTTCACTCTCGAGTATTCATGGAGTAGGTTTATCGCTACAAATGAGCTGACGAATAATTTCCTTTCAACGAATTTTCCTGAGTTCCTTTTATTCGTTTCGAGAAACCACAGTAAGAAGAACGTCGCCAGGAATAACGAAAGCATCGTCCCAAGACATTTTTGTTCATGAAAACTTTCGGCAATGCGCAAAATTTCATACTTCGCTTTCGGTTGTAATCTGGCGCAGAAGTACGACTCGAGCACCGAGGCTTTTGTATTATAAATCTCGGATTCAATGAGAATTTGGGTGAGTCGCTCTGGAATTTTGCCAAAAAAGTTGGGATAGTTTTATCCCTCTTGGCGATATCGCTTGGGACGTTTGAGCAATTCTTCAACTTCCCAGGAATGTGTCTATTATCATTCATAGAAACGATGAATTAAATAACAAAGAAAAAAAAAGAAGAAACAATCTAATCGCTCGATTCTCGTTTCGTTGAATATTTTGGGTCGATTATGTTGAAAGATAGTGGGACAAAGTTTCGACAAACAGAACAATTAGGTCGAAGTATTTTTAATTGGAAATTCCACAGGTCGACAAGTTTCAAACGTTAGTTCTACGATTCAATAAAGCGTCGACACTGTGAAAGGTTGGACGTAGTCTCATAAATTCTAGCTGTTTATGACCATGATCATGGGAACGTCGCATAAATATTCTACGCAGTTTCATCACGAACGAAAATAGTATTTTAGGGCAATGGCCCAAGGGTTTCCAAAGCAGTTTCTTTGTCACGATCAAGTATTGTTTCAATTCCTATTTTATTCGACTATAACGAAAGAAAATTCATTCTTCATTCCACAACAATTCTCTGTGCTCCTTTGTTTTGGATAGCAACAATTTATTCCATCAAAAATAGGCGAGATTGTTTTTTGTTTACTAAATTAATAATTTCATTTTTTAATGTATGTAATTTTTCAGATGACAAGGAACGCCCCATATACCGATGCTGGTTAATTCCCACGCTCGATAAGGCTCCCCGTTTTAATTACAATACCAACAGTAACTGTACCGGCACGTGAATATTACGAAATTCCACGCTGAGAGCCATTAGGTAGAAGAGCAATCAGCGATCTAATAACGCGGCATGTAGGGAGCCACTTGGAATATCATCGATTTCTGACGACTTCCGTGAGTCGATGCGACTCGAGCCCCGGAAACTATCTCAGAAATAGGATTTGCGTACCGATCGATTATCCTCAATATGTGAACTTATTAGAATCTCTATCTCTCTGTCTTCATCGTTCTTTCACAAGTATCTTGGTCAAATGCTTTCAAGCATTTTTGAAGGACGTTTTCTCACTTACAAGAGCCTCGACTCACCTGTTGTAAAATTATTTCAAACACTGTAGAAACTCAAAAGCTTATTAATCATGGATTGATTAATTCACGTATGACGACTCTGACTGTGCATGAAATTATAAATATGAATTTGATTTTAGCTTCACGATGGTATTTGAAGGAAGACAGTTCACTTTAATTTTCTGCCCAAGTACAGAGTCATAAGAAGGACGTTTTCTCACTTACAAGAGCCTCGACTCACCTGTTGTAAAATTATTTCAAACAGCGTAGAAACTCAAAAGCTTATTAATCATGGATTGATTAATTCACGTATCACGAATCTGACTGTGCATGAAATTATAAATATGAATTTGATTTTAGCTTCACGATGGTATTTGAAGGAAGACAGTTCACTTTAAATTTCTGCCCAAGTACAGAGCCATAAGAAGGAAGTTTTCTCACTTACAAGAGCCTCGACTCACCTGTTGTAAAATTATTTCAAACAGCGTAGAAACTCAAAAACTTATTAATCATGGATTGATTAATTCACGTATGACGACTCTGACTGTGCATGAAATTATAAATATGAATTTGATTTTAGCTTCACGATGGTATTTGAAGGAAGACAGTTCATTTTAATTTTCTGCCCAAGTACAGAGTCATAAAAAGGACGTTTTCTCACTTACAAGAGCCTCGACTCACCTGTTGTAAAATTATTTCAAACAGCGTAGAAACTCAAAAGCTTATTAATCATGGATTGATTAATTCACGTATCACGACTCTGACTGTGCATGAAATTATAAATATGAATTTGATTTTATCTTCACGATGGTATTTGAAGGAAGACAGTTCACTTTAATTTTCTGCCCAAGTACAGAGTCATAAGAAGGAAGTTTTCTCACTTACAAGAGCCTCGACTCACCTGTTGTAAAATTATTTCAAACAGCGTAGAAACTCAAAAGCTTATTAATCATGGATTGATTAATTCACGTATGACGACTCTGACTGTGCATGAAATTATAAATATGAATTTGATTTTAGCTTCACGATGGTATTTGAAGGAAGACAGTTCACTTTAATTTTCTGCCCAAGTACAGAGCCATAAGAAGAATAGATTTGTGCTTTATTAAGAAAACAATATTAATAAATTTTCTTGCAGGAAACCAGAGACAATTTGAATGCAAACGATTAAAGCTGAGGATTCACATGTCAGCGGACGAGACACGAGATACGACTGATCTCGAGTTTGGATATGCGGAACTCTTGAGACTGGTAGAGTGAGAAGATGCTGAGTGTCTCTCTTGTTCACATTCTACACGCTGTGGCAATTCTACGGTCGTGCGTAATTTATAAATGGAACTGCAACCTCGAGGCTCCTTTTGAAGCGCGCTTGACCGGAGAGACAATGAAATTAAACGCAATTAAGACGGCGGCATCGTTGGTTCATTCATAACGGAGGATGTCTTTTAAGAAAAACGATCCTGTTTAATCGATCCAAATTGTCTTGTGAAAGGCGAATAATCACTGGGGATATTTTCCATTCCTGTTTCGTACGAATGTTTTTGTACAGGCAATATGTAATTACGAGCGATTCTGTGCCAAATTCAAGAATTTTAAACTTAAGTACTTTTGGCAAGAGTCGACTTTTGGGATACAACTGAGCTTCGAGCGATGCTGATAATTTTGTTAAATTGATGGCAAAGAAAAGAATTTGGAAGAGAGGTTTGTGAAGTAGTTTACTTAGAAGGTTAAAAGTAGGTCAATGTTTATCAAGGATTTGTATATTTCGTGATGATAGCAGGATGGTTCTTGCATTATTCATAAAGTCAGGAAATTATGTACAGCGACATGAGCAATAGGTGGATTATTGATTTCGTTCAATGTGCGTGATATCGTTGGAACTGTGCCAGATTTCTCCTGGCAAAGCATTGTCTTAGTTTTTATTACAGTTTACAAACTGCCAGAGATTTGTATCTTTTATATTTATTTGTAATTTCAGAGATGGCGAATGGAGTACCGAGGCGTGTGATAGATTTTGTGAACTTACCTGGGTCGCACAATGGAAGGTCCTCATTGCCAAGGTCAGGGGTTACAAGGAAAGAACCCTGGGATGCGGAAGTTCACGTCGAGAAGGTTCTCCGATTCCTTGTGTCGATTTGTACGACAAGAATGACAATCAGGTAAATATCTTTTTGTTTTTCTCAAATATACAATTTTTCAATATTTGAACTGTGGCAACCACACTGTTATGAATATTGTAAAGTTGCATTTGTGTGCAGAGACAATTTTCTTCGTTACTGTGCAAAATCAAATCACTTTACATAGACTTACTAAATATTGGTTTGTTCGCAGGATATAAATATTGGAAAAGTGCTGGTGGCTGAGAATTTAGTGGAAGCTAAGGAAGGCGCTTGGTCCGCCTCTAGCTCGACTGCATCTCTCTTCAGAAACAGTATAGAGAATACCCGGAGTCCAACACCGGTTAGATCTCCACCTCCTCCTCCTCCTCCTCCAGGTGTTAATGACAAAACACTGGAGACTTTGAGCACGAAGAAAAATTCCAACATAGAAGAAATTGATTTGACAACTCCACGTGTAAATATTCTTGTTTTTTTCAATATCGTTCAATTTACTTTTTCCTACAAACTTCAAGCTAATTTTTGCTTTACAGAAATCCGTCGAGCCAGTCGAGGAAATTGATCTCGTGACGCCAGTAAAGATCACAAGTCAGCAATTCATCAAGACTGAGATATCTAACAATCTTGGAAATGGCAGTGGCGATGCTGAAGATTATCATCGATACTATGGCAATGGGACTAGGCCTGTAGAAAATAGAAAATCTAAGTACACGAATGTTATGCCCGCTGGATACGACAGCGACAATTCCAACGAGTCCGAAGATTTCGAGGGATTCTCGTTAGGCTAGGGACATTCGCGAATCTTACTCACTAAATTGATAACAGACATAATCAAACACCAAACGTAGATAGGGACAAAACGAAGATATATTTTTTTGTCGATTTATCAAACGAAGTTCAACTGTAAAACTTGTACCGTTGATCTTCCAGAGCGATGAAAGAGAGGAAGAGAGAGAACGAGAAAAATAGCAATAGTCCGTTTTTGCTTGCGATAATCGTGAGCATTAAATGAGTCAGACGTCCGTGTAATTATGTCCAAACGTCCACAAAAGCCTCGTGCCTTGATACAACAATCAAGATCGCTACTGTAAAGAGACGCTTCCGCGTCCACCGAGCGACGAACTCGTCGTCTCTCCCGCGAGAAGAACAGTGCGATTTAATTTTTTTACGGCTTGACAGGACTTAGAGGAGGATAAAAACACGATCGTCGTTGCGGTTTTTCGAGAAAGTTTACGATCTTTATGATAGTATTTTTGTAGTGTTGAGAGAGTTTTTGTCGACTTACGCGCGACGGTTACGTATGAGAAAACATCAACGAGCCTCGATTGGCAATCATTTATTTTTCTTTGTTTTGTTAGTTAGTTTTCTCAATATTTTACTGTCGCTTGCTACATTATAAGTTCAATCTCAGTCGCAGCGCTTCTCGTATGGTACGACTATTATTATACTTATGGACGATTATATATTGTTAATTGCGTGCTTTAATAATGCAACAAAGCCGGTCTTCAATCGACAGATATATTAGTTTATAGTGACGGGAGAAACGACTGCTCATTTATATTATTATATTGACTCCCGGTCGCGTTATTTAAACGAAACAATTAGCCTCGCGCGAGGATATTCTCCTTCATTATTCAGTAAGAGACCGAAGTACAATAGACAAAGTAGATTAGTGTACGACAGTACAATCTTTTTTTTTTTGTTTTCATTCTAAAATAACAGAGTATAAAACGTACGTATAGAAAATTTGAAAGATACTGATGAATAGAATTTGGCGTTTTACTTTAAGCTTTCGTAGCTCTTCCAATAACTCAAACAAATAGTTAAATATTTTCTTTTCATCTAAAAACCCACCGCAAGTGGCTGACTACGCCAGGAACTGTAAGAAAAATTGTAAAAAGAGCAAAAACGTAATTGTGTGTTTGCAATGGCCTGAGAAGCCAAGAGCACAGATTGCTTCGATACGTTTCTGCTTTTTCGTTAGCTTCCTTTATTTGTCTTTGCGGCCGAGAGCATCGTGCTCAGGCGATTAGGTCTGCGTCTGAAATCAAACGGGTCGACAAGAACGCTCGATATCGAAAGGGAAATTGCTCGTCCTTACGAACGTTCTCGTCCTGTTGACGATGTCGCTTCGAGACTCCCGTGAAAGTCATCGGCCGGTTCGACGAAACGTATAAAATCGTCGTGACTACGTAGTCTTCAGTTCAGTACGGTGTTTGCTACTTTGACGAATCTCAACGGCAGCATGAATTTCTTGGTAATTAATTTATCGAAGTGTGAATACGAACTATCTTTTTATTCTTCCACCGTGATTTACAAGAAAATAGTTTTCACCTTGTTTTCATAAAGGCTATACGTTTGATTTTAATTGTAAGTTATAATTTAAGACCGCTTGTTGACAATTCTATATTGATAGTAAGTAGAATTATAACAGTGAGGCTGTAACGTTTTCATTAATTTCATCTCACTGTGTTATTGTTACTAAAGCGTTACTTAAGAAGGACGTAATTGCGTTATTACATTAAGAGCCTCGACAACAAAGTTGTATTTTTTTTTTCATATACATAAATTACTTGTACCGACGGTTCTGTCTTCGTTAAGACAATTGTTTCAAAAATACTTAAAAACGTATCGTTAGCAATGTAATTTCTTTCCCCAATTTTTGTGCTAACTCTCTACGTTCTGTTCGTTGATAGTACATAGACAAAACGAAGCGAACTGTCCAGCGAACAAAATCTAATTAAAATCGGTCCAATGAATTGCGAGTTATCAATCGACGGACAGATATTGTATTTTATAGCGAGAGGGTGACTTTGTTAAAATTGATGTAGTACGTGGGTAGATAAAAGCGCGTGACATTTTCAAACCGCTTCGTTACAAGATAGAGAGAGCGAGGGTGAATATCCAATACGCCGTTGAGACGTAGATGATTGATTTTCAATTTAACAATACAACCACCGTAATATAGCAATTTACGTTTCTCAATATTTCTACAGGGTGAATTTTATAAGATGTAACAAGCTTTATTTTTAGGTAAATGTGATCATTACAAACATAAGTTGTAAATATACATTGGGGATATTTTTAATAGTTTACGAGATATCAATGTTTAAAGTTGGACCAATTGGAACACGCCTAGAAGCGTTGGCCCCGCCCACTCTTGGCCTAGCCGTAGAAATAGCACAGTGTAGGGCGTTACATTTGGGGTTGTAAAATTCAGAGTAGTCAATTTTGTTTATTATATTACTACGCAGTCGTTTTTATTTCTCGGGCATTGGCTGCTAGGACAAGCAGTGGGCGGTTCCAACGCTTCTCGGCGCGCTCCGATTGGACCAACTTTAAAACTTCATATCTCGTAAACTATTGAAAATATCCCTAATGTATATTTGCAAATTTTGTTTGTAATAATCCCATCTACCTTAAAACAAAGCCTAGTTACACTTTATGAAATTCACCCTGTATAGTCGTTCCAGCATTCTGTGAAAATCGACTCGCTGCGGTCAACTCTGTCACTGTCCCTCTCTCGGTTTGTATAAGCGATTGGAGATATTTCGACTATCGAATTCGCAATGGTTCATCGAGCACATTCGTGTAAAATCTCTCTCAATGGTTCGCCGGGCATCGAATAGTCTCGATACGCCAAGATGGGAATTGGGTCATTCTGCGTTTTACCTCTCAATGCCTCGTCTAGCCAATATGTGTCTGTTACTGGTGACTGACTATTGCATTGATACAGATATAAATTCTCGGTTCTGTAAATACATACGTATTGTCTCGCACATGAACGTAGGCGTCCCAATGTGTCCCATCGGTCTTGGACAGTACGTGGGTCGAACCTGGACTATTCTATAAAAAAATAACGTTGTTAATATTTTATTCTAAATTTGTAATTAATTCTACAATACTCGTTTCCTTTGTTCAATTTCCATTGAAGCTGTTATAAATTCAGATTCTTGTAGACAATTTTTTAAGGTAGTTCTAACGATTTATCGTTTGCTTAAGATTTTGTTGAAAATTTGGATATATCTTCTTTGATGTCATATGTACGTGTGTAATAATTTTTGGAAGATTTTACCACGCTGAAGTTGAGATATTTATTGGTGAAAATCCGAATTTTCGGTAGTCTCTCATGAGTGCGTGTTAAAAGTTGCATTTTCATCCATAAATATCTTGGCTTCTACTCGGTGAAGCCTTCTAAAACTTTGCATACATTTTTATGCAACATCAAAGAAGCTTTATTTAGTTTTTCAAAAATATCTAAAGAAAAGAATTTTTGCAATTTTTGTAATTATACAGCAAGTACATATTACCTTGGATGACCTAGAATTTGGAGTATGTTGTTCTTTAGTCAATGCGCAACAATTTTTCTTTATTAACTTGAGCCCGCAAATCATTTTGTATGTGAGAAAAACTGCAAAATAATGTTCAATTTTTATATCACGATAGAACTACCTTAAATCAACGTTAGTACAGTTTATTTTTGCCAGAAGACCAGATGGAAATTCTTATTTCCTTAAACTAGAAGAATCCTCTCGCCTTGACCTGTTGATAAATTTCCAGCCCGCCCCGGTGCATGAACTCCGCTTCTCTCCTGTAAATTATTAAAGCGCATAACTCAATTTCCCTGGTCGCTGACAAATTCAGACTCTTGTAGGCAATTTTTTAAATCAACGTTAGTATCGTTTATTTCTACCAGAAGACCAAATGGAAATTCTTGTTTCCTTAAACTAGAATCCTCTCGCCTTGACCCATTGATAAATTTCCAGGCCGCCCCGGTGCATGAACTCCGCTTCTCTCCTGTAAATTATTAAACCGCATAACTCAATTTCCCTGGTCGCTGTACAAATTCAGACTCTTGTAGACAATTTTTTAAATCAACGTTAGTATCGTTTATTTCTACCAGAAAACCAAATGGAAATTCTTGTTTCCTTAAACTAGAATCCTCTCGCCTTGACCCGTTGATAAATTTCCAGCCCGCCCCGGTGCATGAACTCCGCTTCTCTCCTGTAAATTATTAAAGCGCATAACTCAATTTCCCCGGTCGCTGTAATCATTTCATCTACTATGTACAAACGAGTTAATTTACCTTGCAGAATCTCATCTCGTGCCTCGCTCTCGGCATTACCCTGGTGTCTGCAGCATCGCGTTACATAGCAATTCCAATCGATGAGATAGACGTTATAGAGGTGAAACCCTTGACGACACATTCCTCGAGATTTCCTCGTCACACGGATTCTTACATTCCTGCTCTCGTGCGTCACGAGGAACTCGATGATCCTGGCCCAAGAATAGCTAGAGCGGATTCTCACGTATTGGACTACGTGGATTTTGGTGCACACACTGGCAACAACGGTGCTTACAGCTGGTACGCGGATTTCCCAGCGCATCATTAATTCTTCTTCCTCGTGAAAGAAACATTTGTTTTTTCTTTACCTCACTCTCTTCCAAACCCTACAGTCGTTTCTACAGACCTACACAAGACATTGTTGTAAAACTAAAAATAATTAAGCTAAAATATTTCTCGTTACATGTTTCTTTGTTACAGTAATAATATTTTATTTCTCCGTTACACCGTCGTCGTCGTTTCAATCATTAAGATACAATAAATAGCGGCGCACCGAATTAATAACGTGTCTGTCTTGTCGCGCATCGTTAATCTACAATTAATATAATTATTTATGCATTTCAACACCGGTAGCGTTATACTCTGTTTTGTTTTCTTCTTCTTCTTCTTCCTCCTCCCTCTTCATTCTCTTTTCTCTCCCTTCGATTATATCAGCCATTTTCACAGACCGGTACGGCAAACCGGCATTTTTTTCTAACTACGTCACATCGAAACACTTAAAACTTAAAGAATTTAATCATAGCAATGATATAACATCGATTAAACGTCGTGATTCGCGCGAATACATATAGAAACGTAGACTTCTCTTTCACATTCTTCTATACGTGTCTGCGTGTATTCGCGCACAAACCGGCCAATTCGCACGCTCGTCTACGTTTTATACCTCTCTTTTACATTATCTTACAATATAGCATAAATTTCTCCAGACATGGTATCATGTTTTATGCGAGGCCATTCGTCATCGAATCCATCCACTCTTTTCTATCGACCTTCCACAATTTTCATACGTTCTATCGGTTCGTTACAAAACATGCCTCTCCATTACTCCTAAAATATAGTGAATTTCCATTACAAAGTAAAAATACAATCCCAACTACAACTATCTTAAATTAGGTTTACAACTTATTTTCCTCTCTTATACAAAATTTGAAATAATTCACTAAATGTCTTCTCACTTAGAACTAAACGATAACAAGGATCAAAACGTATCTTAGGTCGTCAGAAAAAAGTGGCTGTTTCGTTGACAAATTTCTCATACGCATAAATATTTATATATAGGTACAATCGCGACGCAGGTACGTTCGCGTATTCTCGCATCTATGACATTGTTTTATTTTGTTTTTTTTTTTTTCAATATTCTTCCCTCTCGCTTCATTATCGCTAATTTCTGCGGATTCGCAATCCGCTATAAGTACGTAAAAATATAATTATGCGAGCGAGACTCGGGTGGCGTAACGCGGAGCGTCGTGAGAGTGCGGGTGTGCTCCACGTGAATTATTTTTTAAAACTGGTCCGGCCTCCGGGTCTATTAGCGACGTAAATACAGGTACGATCCATACATTCACATATATATATATAATATAATTAATTTTTCTGAGTTACAATTAAACGCGGATGTTTTTTCCCTTTTTTTAATATTTTGCTTTTTTCAATTTTTTTGTTTTCTTTTGTATCGTTTATTATCGAGTGAATTTAACGTCACGAAGCTGGATTATTATTCGATAACAATTATACATTGTGTAACCGCGACACTCACTCTCGCGACGCGCGACTTGTGCCTCTCTTGTAAGAATGAAGAAAACCCAAAATGGGAAAACAAAACAGGAGATCACTCCTCGCGATTAATCTCGACAAACTTGTGGCTTTAACTCGCATCTCTCCACGTCCCATGTGGCAAAATCGATAAAGCGACTACTTTGGACAATTATTCTGCACCAGCGTACAACTTTAAATTCTAAATAATATTATTATACATCAGGACAGCCACCCGGAAACAAAAGAGAAGAAACTAACGCAAACTTATTCGCAACGAAGAACAGTAATGTTTTGTACAAATGATAATAAATTCCACTTTCTCGTTTGTGTTCTCTTCTTGAAGAAAGAAAAAAAATATATGTATATAAATTTATATAAACATCTAAGAATATACGGTAATCTTTGTAAATCGATAATCAATACTGCGTTCCACGTAACGTTTCCGTTAAACCGTTAAATAATAATAAGGCTAATAATAGTAATAATAATAATATCGTTATTGTATCGGACACGATCACAATCGAGATTATTGTACTGAATGAAATTAACGAGCTAGTTGGTGCTGTATTAGACACATTGTTGTTGTACTTAAATGGCGTTAACTAACATCGATTGGCGTTATATTAAGCGTTCGAACGTCGTTGATTTTGTGTACAATAATTTATACGCATTAAAAACTAAATACATAAAATAACATTAATTCTGGATAATGCGCGGGGTGGTCGTCGCACAGTTTTGCCACCGAACTAGTTGTCCGATAACAACTTCGCCGGGAAGTCGACGAGTCGATAATACAAGTTAAGCGACGACCGACAAGCGCGACGAGCAGTCTCGATTAAAATCGAGTTTTCACATTCGCAGAGCTTCGTCGCTTTTGTCTCGCGACAAACATCGATAACGTCGACGAGAACAATTTTTTATCTTATTTTTCTAATCGTCGTCTCGCTACGTCGAATCATTTGTTTTGTTTTCTTTTTTAAATCGAGTATTCGCTAATAAGAATTTATGGAAAAAATTGACAAAATGCAAATAAAACGACAACAACGTTCAAACTACAAAACAGGTACGACCGTTTTGGAAATAAAAGAAACGAATAATTTGTTTTGTTTCTTTGTTTGTTTTCTTTTTTAAATCGATTATTCGCTAACAAGAATTTATGGAAAAAATTGACAAAACGCAAATAAAACGACAACAACAACGTTCAAACTACAAAACAGGTACGACCGTTTTGGAAATAAAAGAAACGAGGATAATTGTGTTTGCTTCTCGAGCTTCGCCAAAACGATTTACAGAACGAAACGAAGAACAAACGTATTAACACGAACGCTATTCGACACAGATTTTTTCACAATGCTTCATATCGAGTCGACTGAAATACTGATATGCCATATAGAATCGTGGATTCAATAATATTAAATGGAATCAATTCTTATCACACAAGTTTAGTTTTTTGTTTTTGCTTTTCTTTAGATTTGAGAGAGAAAAAAAACAATATTGAAAAAAAGGA
Organism: Netelia fuscicornis; assembly: GCA_946811545.1. NCBI lineage: Eukaryota > Metazoa > Arthropoda > Insecta > Hymenoptera > Ichneumonidae > Netelia > Netelia fuscicornis. The sequence goes on along the minus strand of OX328011.1, from coordinate 1,646,767 downwards.
ATAATAAGGATCTTTCCTTATTCGCTCATAACTCTTGTAAAGTGAGAAAAGCAGTAATGCAGATTCGTCATTGGAAACAGTTACGAAAAATCCCAAAGTGGCAAAAAATTCAATCTTTCATCAAATATTTCATTTCTTCTTCTCGTTATTTTCCCTTGACTTTTATCTCGTTTACTTTTTTGTTTCCAAATACCTTTTCTGTGATTACAATCGCGTTGTCGATAAATGCCACTCTCGTGGAATTAAATCCTAAGCGTTTAAATAGACGTTGAAATTCAATCGCGATGCGTCAACAACATCGATCTTCGAACGTCGCTTGTGTAATCGTATTACATTATTAATCGATCTACATTTATGTCTCGCATAACGAAGGAACGTTTCTCGGTTTCAACGCGGGGAAACTGAGACCCTCGCACCCGGAAAACCGCGACACGTTTTTTTTTTTATTCTGTTGTGTTTTTCCTTCACTATTGTCCTTCCTCGCTCGTGTTCTCGCTCCCACAAACGTACAGCCATTTGATATGATTAATCAAGTAAGCTCTCGCATAACGTCTACCAACGATACGCCATAATTGGTAACTTCGCGGGAATCTTCAGGCGCAAAGCTCAAACTCTAAAAATAAACAAAAACAAAAATCTCTACGATAACGAATTGATTAATTACGTTTTCCTGTTTATCATACCCTTGGATATCCTCCAGCCTCGAAATCTCCCTCTAGCTTTAAATTTTATGTAGCCTCTGCTCTCCAATATACTTCCTTGCATATACGAGAACAATTTCTTTCTCGTTCATAATATAGTTTTGATTATCATCGTCAGTCGACACTTCCCTTCGTATAATTATTTCTCCACCGTTTTATCTATTTGCTACTCGTCTTCCGATAATTCATCAAAACGTCGTCTCTACGCTTCGCGAAACGCTCTCGGGCCGACGATCGAAACCTCGAGACTAAAAAAAGAAAAAAAACAGAACAAAGAAAAAAACACAGAGATAACGAAAACGAAGAAATTGACGCGAATATTGTTCGCGCGTGGCACACGCGAGATTTTTTTTCGTAAATCATGTATAGTTGTACAATCCATAGTATAATATACGGTAGCGTTGTAATGTATATACAGGGTGAATTTCATAAAGTATTCTCAAACTTTATTTTAAGGTAGATGGGATCATTACTAACAAAAGTTGTTAATGTACATTGGGGATATTTTTAATAGTTTACGAGATATGAATTTTTAAAGGTGGTCCAATCAGAGTACGCCGAGAAACGTTGGGGAACCGCCCACTCCCCCTCCCCCCAGCAGTCAATGCCCGAGAAATAATAAATCACTGCGTAATAATATAATAAACATATCGTACATAATTATATATTTTTAACACTAAAACTTTAAACCTTAATTATTAAATCTTTACGTTTTTATCACAGTCTCAATTTTATAAATAAAAGCGTGTTACATTTTCATGGTATAATTAAGAACATTTAACACCTTCTTTTTTTTTCTCTTGCTATCACATGCTTTTATTTATAAAATTGGGACTGTGATAAAAACGGGAAGATTTAAAAATTAAGGTGTAAAGTTTTAATGTTAAAAATATATAATTATGTACGATATGGAATTATTTTGTCGTAGACGAAGAAGCTTAATTATCGTTAAAGGTTACAATGAACTTATAAAGTGTTATATTTCTTATCGGAGTTAATTTATTTTTAACTTTTTAGTTCATTTTATTAACAAATAATAAAAACTTGTTTTTAAAAAAGGTTTTTTTTTAATTTTATTTTCAATTTTTTAGTATTTTTAATTCAACGTAGTAAAGTACTCGTCAAGACGAATCAAACGAGCCCAAACTCGATGGGGTTGCCTCGTTTAATTACGAAGTTCTTATGGCCACCTTCCAGCTCCATCATCAGATCAGCTCTATGTCATAATAACATTGCATTGTCATCCGATTTATACATACATACAAAATTTCAGCTCAATCGGAAATTGGGAAGTGGATCAAATTTAACTTGCAAGATTTGATTACAGACTGCCAGACAGCGGGACAGGTGAAACTAAATAAAAGCTTGTAATAAAATTGACTGCTCTGAATTTTGCAACTCCAAATATAACGTCCTACACTGTGCTATCTATACGACTAGAGCGAGAGTGGGCGGGCCCAACGCTTCTCCGCGCGCTCTGATTGGACCAACTTAAAAACTTTATATCTCGTAAACTATTCAAAATATCCCCAATGTATATTTGCAACTTTTGTTTGTAATGATCCCATCTACCTTAGAACAGAGCCTGTTACACCTTATGAAATTCACCCTGTATATATATATAATATATATTGTTCATACATGTATATATACGTATATATATATATATATATATATGCATAACGTCGGTATCGATCGGCTTACATGGTGTACTGGGACAGCAGAATCCTCGGCGTTGAGAACGATGAAGTGGAGCCGGTCGTACCGATGTTGGGCTCGGGTCAAGTGGTGCACCAGGCGAGCACGACTTTCTTGAACGGGACAAATATCGCACGCTCCGGCTCACTGCAAACACATTGGAATGTACATAACTTTGCGTTGATACAATTTACAATCAAAAAGAGAGTAAGAAAAGAAAGTATAAAAAATTCGTCATAATCATAGCGTGGAGTTTAAGAGACCAAACGCAACCGTAAGAACCGTTATAATCATTTTCGCGTGTATAGGTATACTCGTTTTGTATATAACGGGGGAAAAAATGCGAGAGGTAACTAAAGAGACTCGAGGCAGACGAACGATTACGACGCGGTTCGTGTCTGAACGTTTGGGTTAAGGTTTCGTGTAAACCCAAGAATCACGTTTCGTGCGGGGTTTTGTGTTCTCCGACGTTCCATTGAGAAAATATTCTTCGTCTTGGACACTCGGGGCATGGCATGCGACGTTCCTCTGGAATCCTTGGATCGCAAGAAGAACGCTCGAGTTTCCGTGTCTGTCTGTCTCTCTGTGTTTATATATGTGTTGAATGCAATACAAGCGTTCTTGAGAACGATGAATCGTCAGGAATGTCTCGTTAGTGTTCTTCTATATGTATGGAATGTACAGCTATGTGATATTAATGTTTGTGTGAGTGTGTCGGTGCTGTACAAGGAATTATCGCACTCTCGGCGTTGCCGACCATTGCAAGAGCGCGCTTTCCTCTAGTTCCATCGACGACCGCGTACATTAGCGAGCGCGGGGAATCCCCGTACTATAAACGTGCTCGTGCACACGTAACAGCGAGAAGGAGGATTATCGCGGAGCGAAATCGTTTTTGTCACGCAGGACTCCGTAATAACGACCCCCGGGTCGTTACCTCTAAAACACGATGCAATTTCGAAATTAAACTACGCCACTATGATACAACCGATACGAAATATATAACGGTGCTTATGACATTATTTTCTTCACAGATTTCTTCCTGCTGTTTCCTTCCGAAGAGCTTGAAGGACAAATGCTCACCAATCGAAAAATCTTCGACCGTGAAATGTACCGTCCGAGCAACCGTTTTCCATCGGTAGTTCGACGCCGACGTGAACATCCTCGCGTCCTGGCACTGGCCCGATGTATCTGACGCGTCCTTGAAGTACTCTACCCTCGGGCGAGATCACTTTGACGAGATGATCGAGCTTTAAATCACGTGGTATCTGTATAAGAAACGTGAGAATGAAAACCAAACGTTGCTGAGAATTCGTATCGATCATACTTTGTAAATAATTGACAATCTATTGGACAATGAAGTACTGTCTCGTTTGTATAAAGTGTTAGTTGAAATCCGACCTTTGGCAAATATGGCCTTGCATCCTGCGGTGGATTCCACTCGCGAAACAAATCTGGCTCCGAGTGTCGCCTCGTCCTTCGCTTTCTCGCGGTCTGTCTGCTCCAATAATCCGAGCTCGAGATCGTCAGCATCGAATCGATGCTACGTCTGAGATAATCCTCGGCCTCGTCGATCAACGATTCGGTCGAGTCGCCACTGTTCTCACTGGTGACGAGATCCGAGCGTAGATTGGGCAAACTTCCACGGGTCATTGGACAGTCTACACATGGACAGTTAACAATTATATAAATTAAAGTATAAATTAAAATAAACCAGTGGCGAGAATTATCGTTAGGTAAGCTAGAGTCACCTTGGAACGTGACCTTGGAGCGTGTTCTCTTAGGAGGATTTTTAGAGCTTCTCGAGGATGCAGAGGGTGGATGTACGTGTGTCGGTGACGACGGCATAGAGGACCATGTTGGTCTCGGTGTTGAAGAGGCCATCGGCACTCGCCAAGTGTCGAAAGACGCTGCATTGGCACGCCAAGAGTGTCTCCTCGGTGGTCCACCTACGACCTCGAGACCCGGTGACGGTATGGATGTCAACGAGCCACGATATCTCGAGGAGTATAGATCCGTCGAGAGTCGACAGTCGCACGGACTCGGTAATCCCGTTCCTGGATTGCAACGAGTCGGCCAATAACCAGCGGGAGAACCGAGTGACTCGCGACGATTGACTTCCGGCGTGCGTAGTCCGCAGCCCCGAGAATTGAAGCAATTCTACAAACAAGAATAAAAACACGAGGATCGTCGTGAGAAGAGCGACGAGTATAAATTGCCTACTTTCCTCGTCGGGGAGAAGGATGAAGAGAGAAGAAACAAAAAAGTAAAAAATGGGTTAACCGAGCGCAGCTGTATGTTCATTGCAATTATCCTCACGGACGTTTCTCTCTCTCTCTCTCTCCTTCTCTCTGTTAAACGTACACGAGTGTTTGTTTCTGTATGCGCCGGTGCGGATACTCGATCTCGCATTTTACACTCCACCAAGTACAACATAGTGTAAGTTACGTTTACAGACCGTCGGAGCTGACGCAATAACGCGGCCAGCCGCGAACCATTGAAAACGAGACAGAGACCGAGAGATATCATTAAGAAAAAAAAAACAACAACTGCGGTAATTAGTCATCTGGTTTGCAGACGCGTATTTTGTTGCCGCGTTCCACGTTTTCTACGTCTCGGTCTCGCTTACTCGTTTGCTAAAAAAAGACAATAACGATATGAAATATTTATAACAATTGGAATGAATTTCTCGCGTGGAGATATGGAAGAGTAATTAAGGTAGTCCTATCGTTGGGTGGGGGATTAAAATTGTATTCCCGTTTTTTTTTCACATTGGAAGTGGACCAAGCGTTAAAGTTCATTAAGAAAAGTTGTTGCAAATTGACTAAAGAACAAAATACTCAAAATTCAAATTGATCCTACGGAAAGTTTATTTGTTATATAATAAACAAAATCGTGAATTTTTGTTTTCCATAAGATTTGTTATAAAAACTAATCGAAGCTTCTTTGATGTCATATAAAAATGTGTGCAAAGTTTCAACAGGCTTCCATCGACCAAATGATCGAGATACTCGTTGTATAATGTTGCGATATTTAACACGGGCTCTAATGGAAGATTGCGAAAAGTGACGATTTTCAAGAATAAATGAGCCATTTATTTTGAAAGTGGCCCAACTCCATTTTTAATTTTTTTTCTGGTTTTATCATGGTTACGTGTACAACTTCATGTTATTTATGAGTAAAACATTTCAGGTTAACATACTTATAATCCGAGCAAATACGATAATTCTTGACACATAAGTTTTCAGAGTTAGTTCAATAATCGAACCGTGGAGTTTGAAAGTGGCCTGACTCCATTCTTAATAAGAAGAAGCATATTATTCACTAAATAATTGCCACTGTTTTAATAGTAACTATAAATTTAACAACCTTAGATACACTTAAGGGGTTACTCTCACTTGCGATTTTGAAAAAAATCTATTTTTTTTTTATTGCATTTTTTTGAAGCGGCATCGTCGGCGGAAGAACTTCTGTATGAACGCGGAATAGATGAATCTATGTAAGTTTACAAAAAAAAATATTTTCTTCGTGTAAACTGAAATTGAAACTTTAAACGCGTTTTTCTCAAAATGGCATTTCTGAAGTCGGTGACTAAGATTACTCGAACACTAATGAACCGATCTTCTTGAAATTTTGCAGGCTTATTTAATACATAAAAATGTAATCTTTAATCGTTCGATTTTTTTTTTCGAAAAAAAATGGCAGTTTTATAGCCAAAAAACGGCCATTTTTTTCGTTAAAATCGAACCATTAACTTTGACTGTCCGCCATTTTGTGAAAAATGAATATTTTTTTAAATCCTTCGATTAAAGACTAGTTTATACTTATATTTAACTAAATCCATCCGCATTTTAGTTTCAGATGATCCACTTCGTCGCAATGTTGGTCACCGCAAACCGTATATATAAAAACATTATTTCAATGACGGCCATTTGCCACTAAACAATGTAATATTTTTTAATAAAAAAAATTACTCAAAGTTCTTCAAGATGTGTTCTTTAAGATGGTATATTGATCGATTAAAAAAGTTTTGTAGTTTTCTTTAAAAAAATTCATGAAAAAGGCTTTTTGTTTTGCGCTACAAGTGGGGGTAACCCCTTAAGGCTCATTAGTATGGCTCATTAGTATCCTATACCTGTATTTTTTAATTCATTGAAACGCAAACCATTAAATATCTCGATTTGAAGATCATGAAAATAATAGAATTAAATTTTTTACTTACATCGAAGAAACCTCCGAAGAGACCAAAGTTTAATATGTAAGTAAAAAATTTAATTCTATTATTTTCAGAGTATTCAGATCAATCGAGCTGACCGGAAATAGGTGAAAAAAAAATTTCGAAAAAAAATCTGAAAAAATTCTCCTAAACTCAGTAAGAAGTAATACAACTTTTTGCCATCTTGAGATTTTGTTATAAACCTCATTGTTTTCGTCCTATGGAGCAATTTTCAAATTGTCCAATTTTTCTCAAAAAACGACATATCTTTGAAAAAAAAAAATCGTAGACAATTTTCTAAAAAATGAACTTGTAGCTTAGACTTCCCCCTTTATGAGCATTGTGAAAGAAATTCGTTAAAAAAATTGTACTGTAAACGGGGCCCACTTGCAAAAGAACAAAAAAACGACCAAAAATTGTCGTTTTCAAAACTGTGTGCCAATTGTAAAAAAAATCGTAAATTTTTTTTTAAAAAGCCAAAATGAAGGGAAATCCCTGCTCTTTAAAATGGCGTTGGTTAAATTGGCCTAGGCCAACTACCGGCGAAATGCCATGCAAAAACGTTCCGGCACTGTTTTCATCTTTTGTCCGGAAATTTCCCGCTGGTAATGTATTTTTAAATTCATTGAAACGCAATCCATTAAATATCTCGATTTGAAGATAAATGTAGAGTCAGTCCACTTTCAAAATAAACTGCTCAAACATCACGATTTTTGAGTCGATAAAGTCCCCTGAAATTTTACAAACATATACATATGACATCAAAGAACGTTTCTGCAAATTTTCACTGAAATCTGATGGAAACGCTGTAACGATAGGATTACCTTAAGTGGATGAAGGAAACTGTTATAAAATTCAAGGATAGCCAGGGAATTTCTAATTTGCAAGCTTTGTTTCTTCTCGTTAAAGACTCGAAGTAAGCTTGTCCGTTGAACGTAGCTCGGTTTTCCTTCTCGACAGGAAAAAGCGGTTGTACCTGAGAGTGCGGATCGTGACAAAGATGATCGGCGCTTCTCGACAATTCTGGCACCATGCTGGTGAAGCTTATGTCCGAGAGCATAACTCTTCTCGCTTCTCGCGTTTTGTCCGAGAGCCTGAGTCGTCCAGCGACTCCGGCCGGTAAGGCAAATTTACTCGGCAACGTCGTAAACGTGTGCGCGACTTTGTGAGCGAGATAACTCTCGGATCGCCATTGAGCTGGTAACGCAGAGATGTCCGTTTGAGCGCCGGATTCTCGTCTCGCGCCGCAACTTCTGTCCATAACGGGACGAAGCGGCGCAGAACTTTTTCTACGTCCGGCAGCGAGAGCCTCACGGTGTATTATCGGTCTGTAAAAGACAAAATTAACAAAATGAATAAGAGTCGATATAAAAGGAAATTAAACAAAGAGGCTAAGAATAAAAGAAAGTAAGATTTTCACGTTCGAGGAATTAATGTAATTGTGTTAGCAAAAGTCATTAATGAGGGGAAAGTCCTTTCATAATTGCTTTTGCTCTCGTCGCGAGAGCCGGAACTCGTTATCTCTTCTCCATAGACAACCGTTTCGTACCGCGAGCTTGAACGCAAACCGCTGCTAACGAATCGATACCGCCTAAGCCACGAAGAGAACGAACGAGGATGAAGAACGTTAACTAAACGCAGACTATGTGGAACACCACGTTTATACAACGAATTATATACGCACGCATGTGTCTATCGTTTTGTAAAGAGCTTTACATCGGTCGATCGACGAATTATCGATTGATAAAGATATAGTGTTAATTTAGTTCGCACTATCTTTAATTGGAAATTGAAAAATTCAATTGGAGGAAAGTAGAAGCAAATTTTTGTTGAAAGTTAGTCGATAATTATGAAATTATTAATGAATTGACATAAAATTTGGTGAAAAGTGAAACAAATGTGAAAAGTGAACAAAATTTAATTGAAGGAAAGAAGAAGCAAATTTTTGTTGAAAGTTATTCGATAGTTATGAAATTATTAATGAATTAACATTATGAAATTTGGTGAAAAGTGAAAAGCAAATTTCTTTGAACGTTGTTCAATAATTATCAAATTATTAATGAATTGACATTATCAAGTTTTGATTTTTTCATCGAACTTGCAATCGTTTTAAAGTTTCAATGATTTCCTGTTCATTTTCTAATTGCAAAGTACAATTTTTTTCAAATTTTTTGCAAAAGACTTTCCGCCTTTATATTGGTCGATCGACGAATTATCGATTGATAAAGAAATATTGTAAATTTATTTCGCACTATTTTTAATTAGAAGATAAAAAATTCAATTTAAGGAAAGAAGAAGCAAATTTTCATTACAAGTTATTCGATAATTATGAAATTATTAATGAATTAACATTATGAAATTTGGTGAAAAGTGAAAAGCAAATTTCTTTGAACGTTGTTCAATAATTATCAAATTATTAATGAATCGACATTAATAAAATTCAATTTTTCCATCAAACTCCAATTCGTTTTAAAGTTTCAATAACTTCCTAATCATTTTCTAATTGCAAAGTACAATTATGTTCAAATTTTTTAAGACCCCGTTTTTTTTGTTGGATTGAAAAAACATAGAATAGCCCATGTATGTATGTCGGGCGGTATGTCGATACGAGCGAGTCACATGCCGGGCTGTACGTGCAGAAGGGGTACATGGAATAGAGCGATAAGCCACCGCAATGTACGCGCATAATGATTCGTAGCACGAACTCGCAATGTGTAACGAAATATCAATTGTAAAACGCCCGGAGACTCGACAGCAACACGGAGCGTCAAGGATCAATTCAGGGAAAATTCATCTATCTCCATCCTCGATATTAATCCCGTGCTCTTCCAACGCGATGAAAATAACAAATCCTAGCTTGGCTCTTTCCCGACGAATCCTACGAACGTAGACAAAAATCTTTCTTTCAATAATTCCATACGCCATAAATTTTCAAAAATTCATGAAAAGAATTACCTGTAGGCGGTTGGTGGTGCCGCCAGGGTATTTCTCCTCGCGGCATGTCTCGCCGAGTGATCGGGTTCTTCGACAACGCCGCATTTGCTAATGTCCGTTTCAACAAGAACGGAACACTGCGACCACATTTTATTGAGTCTCGTGCTCGAGCTCTCGTCAAATCTGTCGACGCTCTCCTCGCGATCGATGCTCGAGCTTTGAGACGAAGCTGCCTCCTCGACCGAGCTGGTTTTGTCGCCGTTACAAACGGGCGCTTCACCATCGGTGGTCTTCGTGTATTTCAAAAGCACGGGTTGTCCAACGCTGTTATTGTTACCGTTGCTGTTGTTATTATTCTGCCAACTCTCGTTTTCCGTGATCGAGACAAGATCCTCCTGTAGACCAACGTCTCGACAAGTCTCGTCGGTGGTGAAAATCAATTCTATATCATCCAACTCTTCAGACTCGTTCTCTGACTCCGGATGCTTATTACCCTCGGGCAACGTGTTCTGTTGCTGATTAACGCAATCAGGATTGTCGCTAAAGACAGAATTTTCACCGTCCGAGACGCTACGAAGACTTAGATCTTCCGGATCCTTTTCCGGCACGTCGAGGAAATCCTGATTACTCGCTACGTCGCGATTCTCTCGCTCTTCGTTATTTCTTGGCCTTTGAGCTTCGTGATTTTCTGCAGAGGTGCCGGATGCCTCGGTTGCCACGGATATCCGCGAGTCTTCCGGTTCGACGTCTGCGTGGCTCCGCGACGACTGCCGATCCGTTGTTGTCTCTCCTTCGGCCACGGGCTTACCGCTCGTCTCCTCCGCATCGCCCATCATGATCTTCGGTACTACTCCCAACGACTCCGGTGACCTGTGACGCCGTACGAGAAAGGCAAATGTGTCAGAGCGTTTGAAAATGTTTTGTACTCGAGCTACCAACGCTACGTACACGATCATCCCGTAATTTTATATTTATAGAATCGCGGAAAATGCACAGGGTTACGCAAAGCCCAAGGCATAATGTTAATTGTCGTATTTTAGCTCGCGCAAACCGTAGAGCATTGCGGACACGCCTCTTAATTGCTCCTGCAGTTTAACCGATGAAGCTTAAAAAAATCGACTCGTTATCGAGACGTAGAAGCTAATCGAGCTTGACGATACAAGCTTGAAAAATCGAGGCGTTTAAGTAACCGAAGATAACAGAGAATTATACGAAAGATTAGATTGACAAACTTATGTAAAAATATTGCTCGAAATTCGATTAGCAAGCGAGTCTGGAGAACAGAGAATAATCCTCGTCTAAGAAAAAACATTAAATAATTGGAATCCGCGGGACGAGTGGGAAATGAAGATTTATGTTGCGTCTCGAAGGGACGAAGATTAATTGGAAACGAAGATTTTGTCAATCCGTGAGATGAACAACAGCGAGAAGAATTCTTAGAAGTTCTTTATCTCCGGCTATTTCTCGCTCTCGATTTTTCTCAAGTTTCACACTGGTAGATTCGTTTACGAGGAGTTGGCCGGAGCGTCGAGGCGTGACCGCCGTCTCGGTGTAAAGATTGGAAAAGTCTCTCGGGGATGTCGACTCACTCTTGCAGTTTCTCCGATCGAGTTAGCGTTGGCACGTTCGACGACCGAGGTTTTTCCTTCTGTTGTTGCTCGAGCTCGGAATTCGACGGTTCGAGATCGTCGTTTGTCTCATAGTTGGACGACGATTCAATCGGTCCACGCTCGTCCAATATTCTTCGACGCAATACGTGATTCTCCAACGATAGACGCTCGACAGCATCGGCGTAACTCTCGCCGTGATAATCGCCTACAATCTCACGTAGACGACGCAGTTCTTCTCGTGACGAGTCCAACGCCGATCTCAACGATATCACAGTCTACTTGGACAAAAGAAATTAAATTACTAATTACCTCCGCCTTAGCAATCTTTGTTATAAATTTTTGTATCAATTCAATCTCTTCCAACGCTTGACAACAACATCCTATATCCTTCCTCCGTACTATCTAAAATAATAAATAAAGAATTAATAAATAGCACATAACATTACATTGCGATTAATTATCCAGCTTGACAATTAACCTTCATCTTTCCAACGACGTATCACACTTCCTACAATTCTGTAAACAATAATCCTCCTCATGGAGGAACGTTTGGACCAAGTTGCACGAGTGACAACTTAAGTAATCCAACGTTGATAAAACCATGATTTTCGTCGATTATCCTCGAACGTGTATTATTATCTCTGCAATGTCTCATATCATCGAGCTTCTTCACCCCTTGGAAGTCAACGATGCGAAAGAGGTAATGGCGTATATATAGACGGAGGATGAACGAGGAACATAAAAAAGAAAGAACGATTAGGGCAGAAAAAATCAAGATGTAACATTCGAACGCAGCCACGAAATCTTCTTTACCGACTGATACAATTATACCCATTGCTCGTTCGCAATAGATTCTCGCTTCATAATTTTTCTCACCCTGTAACTGTGACATATATACACGTACTTATATTTAAACACATATATACATATCCATTTATCTATATAAACTTAAGAACACAAGTGCTGCAGAAAGTGGTAGTCCATTCCGTGAGAAAGTATACGTTCGCTCGACAGCTGTTTCTCGACATTATTTTCTCTGGCTACAACGAGGGACTCTGGTGGCGAATTCGATGAACGACCCAGTATAGGGGAAAAGCGATAAAAAAAAAGAAGAACGTTGTAGACGGCCATGCCGGTCTGTCGTGCGTCCTGCAATGCGGGCTCGTAACAATAACAATGAAAATAATAATAAATCAACGTGAAGTATAGTTGGAATAGATCGTAAAGTGAAAAAATATTGTGTGTAAGGAAAATGTAGCGTGAGTTCGAACCTGATGGAGAGCTCTTACGACGTCGAGTCCGGGTATTCCAGGCGCCGGTAGGCCGACGAGATGGTGGAGCCCCTGGTGAGCCAATCTCGCATCTTCAGCAGCTTCCATGCCTCCCCTCCCAATTTTTCTAACGAACCCTCGCCGTGACCACGGATCATACCGAAATCCGTTGGTCTCACGGCGTTGCTCGATGTATTTGTTTAAAAATAAAAAGGATTTTTGTTTGTTTGTTTGTTTTTTTTAATTTATGTCTGTCCTCTTCTTGATTAACCTTCCTTCCGTTCGACACTTCGATTATCCTTGCGTTTGCGTCTTGCGGCACACACGAACACTTTCCACCGTGTCGATCGATCGGATGTTGGATATTTTTAAAAAAATTTTATTTTCTTTTTTTTACGAGCAGCGCGACGCGACGACGTTATTTCAATCTTTCAATCGAACTGCGAAGATTCATCTGCGATCACGGATAATAGATGACAGTCGTGGATTAATATTTATGAAAATGATAACTAGATGGCGTTATTAATTTTGAATGTACGTTAGATTACCGCCGTGTCGGCCATTTTGAATCTGTCATTTTTAATCTTCTAACCTCTAATTCGCCCGTGTCGAATTATCGTCGGACTATAAACGTATCGCATTATTTAGATCGATTCGCAGTCCCACTTATCTCCAACTTACAATTATTATCATTGATGCAATAATAATAGTAATGATAATAATGATAAATCAGTCGGTCGGTGGTGCGTCGAAAACTTTTTTACGACAGTTTATTCTACATTACGCACACATAACCTAGATTAATGGTTATATATGTCTCGTGCAATCGTATGTACGGTATTGCATTCGCCTACGCATCGACGCTATGATATACGACCATATCGCGGGGGTGGCGGTAGTGGTGGCAGACTATCGCGCCCCCGTCGCGAAGCATTGATTTCCCGTCCACTTTACTCCAAGTTACAAGTCCCGGAACGGAGAGCGGGGTTCTTTTTGTGTCTACCGTCTATGCATCGAGTATCAAACAGGTGTCACCGTTCTCTCTCTCTCCCCCACCCTTGTCTCCTTTTTTGCACAGCGATGCCAACGCCAAGAGGCAGGAACTATAGCGAGGACTGACCAGACACGATTACCAGAAGCCACCTAACCAATAAATTTTCAATGCTCGTACCACCGTCGCATACTGTATAATGTATATTGTATCAACACTACATATACCAATATATATATATATATATATATATAATATTATTATATATATATATATATATATATAATATATTATATTATTATATATATTATATATATAATATATATATAATATATATAATATATATAATAATATATAATAATATAATATAATATATAATATAATATATTATATATATATATAATATATAATAATATAATATATTATATATATTATATATATATATATATATATATATATATATATATATATATATATATATATATATATATATATATATATATATATATATATATATATATATATATATATATATATATATGTATATAATATAATATATTATATTATATTATTATATATATTATATATTATATATATAAAAATATATAATATTATATATATATATATATATATATATATATATATAGTGTCTCGTTTCGAGAGAGGGTGGACACTCGAAAAAGCTCGTCGAGCTCCGTCGGAGCGTTGCCAAATATTCCAAACAGTTTATCTACAAGGGGTGAAAGTCGTAGGCGGAGTAGTGGGGGGGAGAATTGGAGAGGGTCTCTTAGTTGATTATAACCGTCGGGCCAAATAAAAGCATTAGAAGTTGCGCAGTAAACACGACGAAGAGATCATCGAACGGATAATAGACTCGTGAGAGAGCCATAAGCGGAAATGCGTGAAAAAAAAACAAACGAAAGTAAAAAAGACTGAGATGAGGAAAGGAAGGAAAACATTATCGCGGATTACGAGTGAAGTACGGCGTGGTGGGGCGAGGGGGCACTGCGAGCGCACCTCTAATTATAGGTCGCTCGAGAGCGCGGGCTTTGCGAGGGAATCGATTCCTCTCCTAGAGCAAAATGCGCGACCGTTACAGACTGTACGGACGCACGAGAATTAAAGAGAGATAGAAAAAATCGTTGAAGAAACTTATCCAACGATCTTTGTTCCTCTCGTCGCGATCGCCGGGTGATGCCTGAATCTCGGATTCTTAACTCTGCCTATCGAGTTTCTTGGCCACACGATGTCGCCACACGCAGCGTCAACGGTTTCGTATCATCTTTCCGATCTCATTTTGTTTTTTCCCCCTCTCTCTTTTTTTCTTCTTCTTTCAGTAAAACGAGCCAAGTACTTAAAGAGCACTGATTGGTCGAGGTCGAAGAGAGACGACAATTACACTGGTAATTTGTTGAATTAAAAATAAATTATTCGTTATTCGATTCGAATAAAATTATTCTTAACGTTTCAATACGAATTGTTCCGAGGGAATTTCGAAGCCGCTGAACGAGACCGGCTTTCGGCGATGAAAAGTCTCGCTTGGAGAGAACCATAAATTGGATGCGCTTTGTTAGAAAGTTACGTCCACGAGTCGTGTGCGAGGATATATAGTGAGGAGTGGGGGGAAGCGAGAGTCGAGACGCTCTATCCTTCGTTTCCTATGCGGTGCATTGCGTCTTCGTTGCAGCTCCAACGTAAGATTATAATACAAAGCCTATATATATATATATATATAGCGAGTCGTATAAGAAAGGAGGAGGCGGGAAGACTCTCGCTCGGCAAACACACCTCGATCTTCGAGACGCTTCCGGGAGGTCAGAGCTGTGACTCTACGATAAGCAAAAAAAAATATATAGCGTCGAATGTACCTAACCCCAAGAGACAAGAAAATAAAAACGACAATAATTTAACGACGTATATAATCCCACGGTTTTCCGTCCGGCAATGTTTTCACTAGTGTCACGTCCCGGGCTCGCGAGAACGTGCTAAGATATCGATCAATATGGTCAACTATTCGTCAAGGGCGTGTGTTTCCGGTATGCTTCGGAAATGCGACAAGAAACCATCAATGGTAAACCACGGTTCTCGTCCTCCGCCACTCTCCCCCCTCCATTCTCTAGCGGTCATTATTTTCTCGCTCTCTCGCTCTCTCAACGATTTTCAATCTTCTCTGTTCCCTTCTTGGCTCGAAATCTACGTCGTCTCTCGTGTACAACAAAATCCTCGAGTACTACGCGGGATTATAACTTCTGACGGTTCTATCCCTTCTCCTTTACTACATAGCACCGCTTCTCCGGCACTTCTCTTTCACGATCTCTCGAGCGCGATATTTATATGTATATGTATATATGTGTGTGTATATATATATATAGGTTATTCTATAGTACTACATTACTACACTAGGGGATCGTTCTAGCAGCCCGACCAGCACTTTGCTATGCACCCTGCACCGTTCACCAGAAACACACAAATCAATTGCGAACACTTTCTTACGTTTTGTTCTGATTTTTTCCGTTATTGATAACATTGACACAGAATTGACGAACGTTTCGTATTATCCGCGTACACAGCATCCGACGACTCGTACTTGACGATCGACCGAGAACTCTCCGGGACGCCGAGGGATTTCACTCTAATGTCAACAACGCGGCGAACGAGCTGTCACTTTGCCCTTTGATGCAGACGACGGACATCCAGGTACACAATCACACTGTCGCCACTTTGGTAGTACGAAAATTCCCTAGATCGTACAGGCAGCGCCACTTACGACACTAGAATCTCGACGCGAAAAGTCCTAGGTGGAGTTTTAAAAATGGCTGCCTCACACGCGTTCTAACCTCTTCGTGTATATTTCGTTTGGGAACAGAGAAACGAAATATTGTGTGTTTATTAAATGTTTCTTTATTCATACGGTTTTACATGTCTGTGAAAAGATTTGGGCGAATATGACGCAACTGTTCCGAAGATTGAAAGTCAATGACTTGTTGCGGGTACCAAGAAGATATAAAAATGGACCAGATCATTGGGTAATGTGTAATGCGATTAACCGGCACAATGAGCCTTGGCATTTTTGTCTACTTTTATGTTGATTTGTTTATTTATGATAATTATGAATATTTATTGTTATTTGAGTGTCCGAGCATATTATTGTAATACGTTAAAGACTATGATAAAAAACAATAGCAATAGCTATAGAGAGTAACGTGTACTGAAGCTAAAGAAAAATGATAGAAATTAAATATACTGCCCTTTAGTTAAAATTGTATGTAAACACCTCTGGAACTTTAGATTCCAAGACTCATACGAATGTTGATTTAACATTTACAGAGCGTAAAGAGGAAAAAAGTTGCTGCAAAGGATAAGGCGCTCCAACATTTCGACGATTTCTATGAGACGGTCTATGGCGAGGCCTGGGAAAACATTAGATTGGCTCTTTTAAAAAAGCGTAACAAGCATATGGCGATCGTCAATAATTTTGGAGATGCTGAGACTACTATAGCGAACTTGGAATCGTTAGGAGCTATAAATGTTGCCTCTATTTATAAGGCGCAGAGAGAACATTTTCCCTTTGACAATAACCAAAATCAAACAGAGAAAAAAGCTAAACGATTCGACCGTCAAATGGATCATGTTTGGGATGATAAACAGAAAGCAGAGCTCAAATCGTTCTATCCAAACGATTATGAACCTCCTCAAAACTCATTGGACAAAGCAGCTGAAAATGAGGATGGACTAAAACTGGACGAGCCACTAAAACCTGTAGAGATGAAATCGATCGAGGAAGATCTTGCAACGACAAAATATGATGAGTCTCGTATCATCAAAGCCTCGATAGGCCTTTCGACATCAGCTCTTCACGAGTATGTACCCGCGACAAAGATTAAAGGAATGGATGACTGGATACTGGAATCCGATCACTACGGACATTACAGTCGCGGAGCTGATTTTTCCATACCTATTGAAAAAGAGGGCATACTCAATATTCCAAAACATTTAAAAATCTATACATTCGAGGCTCGCAATGAATCTCGTTTTCCATCACCAAGGCCAACCACAACGGGTCTCTACGACTTCTATCTTATGGATGGTGGTTCAATACTTCCAGTTCTTGCGCTCGATCTTCAGCCTGGCGATACTGTACTCGATATGTGTGCCGCGCCTGGTGGAAAAACATTCGCTGCTCTTCAGACACTCATGCCTCGCATTCTTGTGGCGAATGATGTTAAACTTGGTCGTGTGCACCGTATTGATGAAGTTATCGACGAATATTTCGGTGATCTTAACGTATGGGACAACAGACTTTATGTGACGAATAAGGATGCCAGGGCTATAAATGAAACGAATATGTACAATAAGGTATATAAAGTTTTCGTGGCACAAGTTTGCCTATGTTATTTTAAATTCTCAACTTAATTTCTTGTGTATCTACAATTTTATCATTTGTAATACTAATCGTATTGTGCTTTAGATTTTAGTTGACGTTCCATGTACGACGGATCGCCATGTTCTTCACGAAGACGACAACAACTTATTCAAACCATCACGCTTACGCGAAAGACTTCAGTTACCCGAATTACAAACGGAAATCCTGACTCACGCATTGAAATTAGTAGCGCCCGGTGGTACGGTCGTATATTCGACGTGTTCGCTCAGTCCGATACAGAATGATGGTGTAGTTCAAATGGCACTCAAGAAAGCATGGGAAGAAAGTCAATCAGAGATGATAGTAATGTAAGTCTTTTTGAGATCAAGAAACTTTTAAGTTTTCCATGAAATCGCGAAATCAACGTTACTATCGGTTATTTTGTTTACAGAGACATGACGGAAGCGATCCAACCGCTTCGTTGCCTCTACAAATTTGGCAATTTTGGTCTAAAATATGGTCACATCGTGATCCCAACAGTTGGTAACAACTGGGGTCCGCTGTACTTTTGTAAAATCATGAGAGTTCGGTGATCTTGACAATTTGATCAAGATAAACGTGGGTTACTTATTTAAAATAATTATTTACAAGTGTCGATCCTAAAAATCGAACTGAGATCTTAAACCGTTACACAAGAAGATCGTGTAAAAATGTCAGCGTCATTACATAGTAATAAATGTGTAAATACGTCAATTTTCTCCGTGGATTCTTGTCATTCATGATCTTTGATATGAAAGAACCAAAATCAAAGAAAAGTATCAAAGGGATAATTTATGAATAAGTATCCTTGTCCTTCAGAGGTAACGTTTGGTCTGTCGCCAATTCCTCGTCCGCCGGTGATTTTATCCTGTTCCAGGATTGTTCTTTGCCTGAGCCAAAAATCGTGTAAACGATTATCTCGACAACGTAAAGACCCACTGTAACGAGGAAAACTATTCTCCACGCCTCCATTGTTTGCTGTAAATAAATCCATTTATGCACTCGATAGAATTCAGATTGACGTATTATTACAATCGTGTCATTGACAATGTTTTTCTTCATCCTTACATTTCCTTCGGTGAGTTCGCCAACGAATATCGGCACAAGAAAACCTGGCACCGTCGCGAAACTGTTTGTAATAGCGACCAATGTACCGGCGAATCTTGGTGCTATATCGATGTGATTAGCCAGAAAGCCACAGTACATTCCACCGATCGACGTGACACCAATCGTCATAAAGATCACGACCAGAGATCGATTGCAACCAGCGAAGGATACTCCAATGAGACAAATGGCTGGGACACCCGCAGCTAATGATTAATTGAAGAAATTAATTATTTGCAAAATATTTTATATATAAAAATCGGATTATTCCGATAATAACTCTAATTACACTCATTTTTACTTTCGTTTCAGAAGAACTTACCGATCCAAGTGCCAATTTTTCGCGACAGAGTCACGGATATCAGTTTCTTGTCCTGGATAATGGACAGAACTTTACTGAGGATCATGGTGAAGAGCCACATACACAGGAAAGGCATAGCTGAGAGTCCGGCGTTCTAAAGAAGCAAGAACGAAAGAGAAAATATAGAATCCAATTGCAAACCAGCGACTGGGGAAAACAAAACCTTCAACGAAATGAAAGATTCTTAAGATCGAGACAACTTCTTACCGAGCTCATTTCGAATTTGAGAATCTGATTCATGAAAGTCGGCAGTTCGATGAGAAGCATGTACCATCCGAAATTATTGCAAAAATGTGCAACGAGAAGAGCGAGGAAAGGCGGTGATGTGAAAATCTTCATCCAGGGTACCGGCGGCTTCTCATCGTGACAATCGTTCTTATTTTTCTGTCCCAAGGAGTTTATGATGTAATCCTTCTCCTCCTGGCTGATAAAACGTGTTTGTTCCTCCGGCGAGTCTTCGATCATGAGCCACCAAGCCATGCACCAGATAAAACAGAGCGCACCCTCGATGTAGAAGATCCAGATCCAACCGAGTTGTGCAGCCAACAGACCGGACAGTAAGATAGATATTACAGTTCCAAGAGCCGTTCCCGCATAAACTATAGAAACGAGAATGCTTCTCTCGTTAGGCGGTGCCCATTTGGATATCATAACATGCATCGCGGGAAACGTTACACCCTGCAAGAAGACGAAATTGATTTTATCAATTGCTCTCTTAATCCAATTTTTCAATAACATTCCTACTTCAAGGCTATACATACACCACCGACGCCTTGAAGAAATCTCATAGCCATGAACAAGGAATAATGAAGTTCAGCCGCTAGTGGTGACAAAATAGAAGCAACAGCATTGAGAAGAACCGAACCGTTCATGACCCATCTGGCTGAAAAAAGTTCACTCATTCTTCCACCTGGCATGAGCGATACTAAATACCCCCAAAAATAAGCAGACAGTATGTATCCCTGAAGTCGCTCATTCCACAAGAATGGACCGTCCTAAAAAAGACACAAAGCCCAATATTTACACATAATTTCTTTTTCACCTACAAATTAGCCTAAACTTTGTCCCAAGTTTCTTACTTCCGTTTCAATCTTGGTCACGTTGTTGCCATAGCCACATACATCCAGGATTGTGACATTTTTGTATTCGTCAGCCTCCAGCTTGACACCAGTCTTGTTGACCATCGCAACAATGGCCACACTGACATTAACCTTAAAGCTGTAGATTATAGCCAGGCCAATCGAGCCCATCATTGCCATGAGATATCGCATAGGAAGTCGCCATTTTCCACCTCGGCCACTTGCGGTTACTACAATCAAGAACAGAGGAAATAGTGTTTTATTATTGTTCCAAGTGTACAGTAAGAAACAAAAGATTCATGCCGGTATAAATATAGAAAAATTATAGTTGGCCGAGCACGATCGGTTTTGCATTCACGTGGGTTTTTTTTGTGACTTTCTCATCTTGTTTCTTCATCAACAATGCATCAACGTGTGTGCATACTCGTATAACTTTGAATGCAAAACGAAAATACATGCGTGTACCCGCATCGGATACGTGACTAATATTTTTTCTTCTTTTTTTATATGTGCAAAATTTAGCCCGTAGGTGGCGACACTGATTGCCAATCCCATACGGTGAAATGTATAAACGAAAGTTGTAAAGCTACGAATGAGGTCGCTTCGTACAACCGAGGAGCTCGTCCAGCTGGGAATTTATTTTCGGAACGAGCACACAGGAAATAATGGGCAATCAAAATAAATTATGCGAATATCTTTTGAGCGTGAAGATATATAGTTTAAAAAAAAAAGGTGCACAAATATGTGAACTATATATTTCATTCCAAGGGCATCCATGTGCGATATTGTGGACAATAACATTGAGTGTTTTTATTCGTGACTCGTAGGTGGGGGTTATTTAAGGTAGTTCTATATCGTGATGTTAAAATCGAAAAATTATTTTTCAGCTTTTCTCACATACAAAATGGTTTGTGGGCAAAAGTTAATAAAGAAAAATTGTTGCAAATTGACTAAAGAACAACATACTCCAAATTCAAGGTCATCCAAGGTTATACGTACTTGCTGTATAATTACAAAAATTGCGAAAATTCTTTTCTTTAGATTTTTTTGAAAAAGTAAATAAAGCTTCTTTGATGTTGCATAAAAATGTATGCAAAGTTTTAGAAGGCTTCGCCGAGTAGAAGCTAAGATATTTATGGATGAAAATGCAACTTTTAACACGCGCTCTTATGAGAGACTACCGAAAATTCGGATTTTCAATAATAAATATCTCAATTTCCGCGTGGTAAAAACTTCCAAAAATTATTACACACGTACATGTGACATCAAAGAAGATATATCCAAATTTGCAATAAAATCTTATCCCCTACTCAACGATAGAACTACCTTAAGGTAGCCCTATCGTTGAGTGGGGGATTAAAATGTTATTCCCGTTTTTTCTCACATTGGAAGTGGACCAAGCGTTAAAGTTCATTAAGAAAAGTTGTTGCAAATCGACTAAAGAACAACATACTCAAAATTCAAATTGATCCTACGGAAAGTTTATTTGTTATATAATAAACAAAATCGTGAATTTTTGTTTTCCATAAGATTTGTTATAAAAACTACGATAGAACTATCTTAAGGTAGTCCTATCAACGATAGGACTCCCTTAAGGTCGTTGGATGGGGGATTAAAATTTTATTCCCGTTTTTTCTCACATTGGAAGTGGACCAATCGTTAAAGTTCATTAAGAAAAGTTGTTACAAATTGACTAAAGAACAACATACTCAAAATTCAAATTGATCCTACGGAAAGTTTATTTGTTATATAATAAACAAAATCGTGAATTTTTGTTTTCCATAAGATTTGTTATAAAAACTACGATAGAACTATCTTAAGGTAGTCCTATCAACGATAGGACTCCCTTAAGGTCGTTGGATGGGGGATTCAAATTTTATTCCCGTTTTTTCTCACATTGGAAGTGGACCAAGCGTTAAGGTTCATTAAGAAAAGTTGTGGCAAATTGACTAAAGAACAACATACTCAAAATTCAAATTGATCCTACGGAAAGTTTATTTGTTATATAATAAACAAAATCGTGAATTTTTGTTTTCCATAAGATTTGTTATAAGAACTACGATAGAACTATCATAGGACTCCCTTAAGGTCGTTGGATGGGGGATTAAAATTTTATTCCCGTTTTTTCTCACATTGGAAGTGGACCAAGCGTTAAAGTTCATTGAGAAAAGTTGTTGCAAATTGACTAAAGAACAACATACTCAAAATTCAAATTGATCCCACGGAAAGTTTATTTGTTATATAATAAACAAAATCGTGAATTTTTGTTTTCCATAAGATTTGTTATAAAAACTAATCGAAGCTTCTTTGATGTCGTATAAAAATGTGTGCAAAATTTTCAACAGGCTTCCATCGACCAAATGATCGAGAATACTCGTTGTATAATGTTGCGATATTTAACACGGGCTCTTATAGGAGATTGCGAAAAGTGACGCTCGCGCCGCGCGCCGTAGTGGAGAGCGCGTCACGAAATGGCGGCGCGATACAAAATGGCCGCCCGGCACAAAATGGCGGCGGACAAAGAAAACTCAAATTTCGACAAAATGTTCGTACGTAACTATATTTAAGGCAGTCCTATCGTTGAGTGGGGGGATTAAAATGTTATTCCCGTTTTTTCTCACATTGGAAGTGGACCCAGCGTTAAAGTTCATTAAGAAAAGTTGTTACAAATTGACTAAAGAACAACATACTCAAAATTCAAATTGATCCTACGGAAAGTTTATTTGTTATATAATAAACAAAATCGTGAATTTTTGTTTTCCATAAGATTTGTTATAAAAACTAATCGAAGCTTCTTTGATGTCGTATAAAAATGTGTGCAAATGTTTCAACAGGCTTCCATCGACCAAATGATCGAGCATACTCGTTGTATAATGTTGCGATATTTAACACGGGCTCTTATGGGAGATTGCGAAAAGTGACGATTTTCAAGAATAAATATCGTGATTTTTGAGTCGATAAAGGCATCTGAAATTTTACACACGTATACATAGGATATCAAAGAACGTTTCTCCAAATTTTCACTGAAATCTGATGGAAAAGTTACAACGATAGGACTACCTTAACCCTTAGAGACCTTGAGTACTTTCAAGCTTATGTGGTTCGCAGACGCATTGGCTGACGCATATATGCGTCCTTAGAGCTCAAAGGGTTAAGGGAGTTCAACATATTCGAAAGTCCCTATGTGATCTTCTTTGCTTCAAATTAAGATTTCTTCAAAACTATTCAACATTTTTCGATGATTTTTTTTTAGTTTTGTTCAAAAAGAATTTATTGATAATTCTATATAGAGTTTTAGAGGATATTCGAATTAGAATAATTTTGGGATTAATTGAAAGTCGAAAAACATTGGTTTGAAAAATGTTTATTTTCAATGTAACTTTTCTCAGGAACCGTACGTTCGATTTTGACCATTTTTGTTGTGCGTGTATATTAAAGTGTTATAAACAATATGCCTAGCCATTTTTTCGATATTTTGTTTCAGAATTTTTTGACATCGTTTTGAAAATTTGTTAAAATTGTTCACGTTTGTTTTACCTTCAAATATATTTTTCTTAGGTCTGAATCGTTTTTTCAAAAAAATGTCTTGACATATCCTTCGTTTGGATGTTCTTGTTACGTCAAAAAAAAAATGTCAATACGATGAGTAGATTTTGAGAAAATATACATTGCAGGTGAAAAAACATAATTTTTCAGGAAACAAGATTTTCTGAAAAAGTTTGAATTTCTAATGAATTCAAACGCTAATTTAAACAAATTATTTAACATACTTTCACTGTTCAGAATTTCATGAAATTTGAACCAAGTATCAAGAAAGACATGTACTTTGAAAAAAAAATACATTTTTTGACTCTGAATTATGTCGATCCTCGATTGGACACAAGGACAGTGTAGATTTTCTAAAAACCATTAATTTATTCCTTGGACGATGGTGACGACCTAAAAAATAATTTTTATTTTTTAAATTAAAAAAAAAAATTAATTAATTTTTCAATAAACAATTTTTTTGTTTTTCTAAAAACCATTAATTTATTCCTTGGACGATGGTGACGACCTAAAAAATAATTTTTATTGTTTAAATTAAACAAAAAAATTAATTAATTTTTCAATAAACAATTTTTTTGTTTTTCTAAAAACCATTAATTTATTCCTTGGACGATGGTGACGACCTAAAAAATAATTTTTATTGTTTAAATTAAACAAAAAAATTAATTAATTTTTCAATAAACAATTTTTTGTTTTTCTAAAAACCATTAATTTCTTCCTTGGACGATGGTGACGACCTAAAAAATAATTTTTATTGTTTAAATTAAACAAAAAAATTAATTAATTTTTCAATAAACAATTTTGTTGTTTTTCTAAAAACCATTAATTTCTTCCTTGGACGATGGTGACGACCTAAAAAATAATTTTTATTGTTTACATTAAAAAATAAAAATTAATTAATTTTTCAATAAACAATTTTTTTGTTTTTCTAAAAACCATTAATTTATTCCTTGGACGATGGTGACAACCTAAAAAATAATTTTTATCGTTTAAATTAAAAAAAAAAAATTAATTAATTTTTCAATAAATAATTTTTTTGTTTTTTTGTTCAAACCCAAACCCAAATTTTCTTACTTTATCGATAAAGTTTACAAAAAAGTGAATTTTTCAGAATTTATCGAATTGCCTGGAATGTCAAGATTGTGAAAAAAAAAGGGTCAAGGTCATTGTGTATGGAAGCATCGGTTATTCTAAAGGCGTAAGGGAGAGACCATAAAATTTCAAAGGGGATGAGGCTTAGTACGCCCTTCTTATGAGAAGAATCGACCAAAAGAAGATGAGAGAGAGAGAGAGAGATAGAGAAAGGAGTCGTCAAGGTCAAAAGGACGTGCGGTGCTTTGAACTCCGTCACCTTGAAGCTCACGGTCAATAATTCGATCTAGCAAAATTTCTCAATCAATGCAATTAATTACGTATTTATTATTATTATTATTATTATTGTATTCATTTAATTACACCGCCAAGGTCGTGGGGTGCAAAATCTTCATGCTTTATCTCTATTCCAAAACTCTAGTCAAAACCATGTGCTGCAGAATACGTATAAGACTCATCCTTTAAACTATCACCAACCGCCATTGCATCAGCCCAACGATAACTAAATTTTTAAATTTAATTAATTTTCCACTTTTCCACTTTTTTTTCTGCTTTATCTTTATTCGAAAAACACGACAGTAAACACCATTTAGTGTCGAAGATGTAAGCTTACCCTTCAAATTATCACTAACTGCCATCGTTTAACCACCAAAATATTCAAATTTTCTTCTTTCTTGTCAATCTTAATTCCTGGGTATTTTTCAAGTTGAGCACCCCCACTTCTAAAACACAATTATCTCATACAACAGATATATCTATATATGTGTATGTACGTTGGTTATATTTTGATTTATCGTTCACGTTGTTCACGAAATGTCGTCTCGATATTTCCGTTGAACGAATTTGATTGATATTTTCGTTAGTTTTGTACGGGATAAGTTTGTCGCTTTGTCGGCGCACGCACGATAAATCACGGCGTGTACACTGTCGGGAAACGAACTGACGCGCTGAAAGTTTCGGTGTGCGCACGGGCGCGCTCTTTCCACGAGTTTTACGGACGTCGAATTGGGAAGACTCTCTCCATGAGATGCGTCGTCCGCTTGCGCCACGGGTTCTATAAATGCTCCCCGCCATTTCACGCGATACACCAACGGTTAGGGTGGTCCACGCACACTTGGACAAGTGACAGGGCGTACGTCCGTGTCCGTGTTACCTGCGTACGTAATTCGTGACGACCGGCACGAACGCACCCGGCCAAAGTACAACGATCCCTGTAACGGGACAATCAGCGCCATGGGATTATGGTGGGAAAAAAATAAACCATCGACCTTAACCTCTTTCTTCTCTATGGTTTGGGTCTCGTTGTTTCATGGGGGGTTGACAGTTTATTTCTGGTCAGAGGATTGTACAAGAAAGGGTTTATAGAAACAATGTGTTGATAAATATTATTCCGACGAATTATTTTATCGTGTGAATATTTCCTGATCATTTTCAGGATTCGTGAAAGTCGGATTGTCCTCGTGCAATGTGATGTAGTCGCACGCAAGACTTTGGTCACGTTGCCAAAGTACAACGATCCCTGTAACGGGACAATCAGCGCCATGGGATTATGGCGGGAAAAAAATAAACCATCGATCGTAACCTCTTTCTTCTCTATGGTTTGGGACTCGTAGTTTCATGGGGGGTTGACAGTTTAGTTCTGAGAGGATTGTACAAGGAAGGGTTTATAGAAACAATGTGTTGATAAATATTATTCCGACAAATTATTTTATCGTGTGGTTATACTTCCTGGTCATTTTCAGAATTCGTGAAAGTCGGATTGTCCTCGCGCAATGTGATGTAGTCGCACACACGACTTTGGTCACGTTGCCAAAGTACAACGATCCCTGTAACGGGACAATCAGCGCCATGAGATTATGGCGGGAAAAAAATAAACCATCGATCGTAACCTCTTTCTTCTCTATGGTTTGGGACTCGTAGTTTCATGGGGGGTTGACAGTTTATTTCTGGTCAGAGGATTGTACAAGGAAGGGTTTATAGAAACAATGTGTTGATAAATATTATTCCGACAAATTATTTTATCGTGTGGTTATACTTCCTGGTCATTTTCAGAATTCGTGAAAGTCGGATTGTCCTCGCGCAATGTGATGTAGTCGCACGCAAGACTTTGGTCACGTTGCGCGAGCCCCCACGGATTTTCTGGCGATGACGAGATACGTTCACGGGAAATGTAAGCCGCTGACGCAACAGACCGGCAATCGAGGGAACAGATGATTGACACCTTCTGTAAATATACAGTTGGTAGTGGAGAAGGGGGATGGACGATGCGTTTGAAGATGTTCAAATATTGATAGTGGCGATAAAAATGATAAGTTGGAGTGAAGTTAAGCGCATTAGGTAACGACCAAACGTGTGACGGATCTTCGATAATATTGTTGCGTTTTTTTTTTGTCGCTATTCGTTATAGACGTATTGTATGTTTTTTTTTAGATTCGAGTTGACAAATTGTCAAGTTATTTTAATCTGTTGGAAAAAAAGATGTTGAAAGCGATGAGTACGGTCACGCAGCCAAGGAACGAAACTACCGTTTTGGAACAACCGGAAGTCGATGCTACGAGCAAACGTGATGTCGAGGAACTCGAGAAGAAAAGTGACGACAATTTTACGCCGAGTGAATCGGCGATTACGATAACTAATGCAATGGAAAAAGAAGACACGAGTGGGAGATTGGAGGAAATTTATACTTGGATCGATCAGATACAGTTCTCGAGACCGAGAAGAAACATTGCGAGAGATTTCTCCGATGGCGGTATCTTTGCTCTTTTCATATCTACTGTTAGTGTTGTTATTGTTAATATCATTGTACAGTCTGGAACGATGGACAGAGTATTAATGTTCAAACCGGGACAGAATAGTAGACAGACAAAAGTAGGAAAAAACATGTTTTTGAAGAAATAATTGTTCTTTTTATCCGTAGTCTTCATGGCAGAATTGTTGAAAAAGTATTATCCTCGCCTTGTGTATCTGCATAATTATGCATCGAGAAGCAGCGTAGCGAGTAAGATCGATAATTGGAGCACGTTAAATCGGAAGGTTCTGTCAAAAATTGGCATGAAACTCGGCAAGGCAGTAATAATTCGCCTTGCTTATTCTGAGCCCGGGGTTATAGAATCCGTTCTAGCTGATGTCAGAACGAAAATACTGAAGGATTCCAATGCTGATAGAGACACGTTGTATTTTGATTATGAGGATAATCGCAAGGGTGGTGAGAATTGTTAAGAGAACAAAACTATGTATACACGTTTCTAGACTCCAGGAATTTTTGCTCAAGTATTGCGAGACAAAAATATTCTCCTTCGCTGTTAACTAGTTGGTGAGAATGCGGTGTAGTTTTTGA
Organism: Netelia fuscicornis; assembly: GCA_946811545.1. Classification (NCBI taxonomy): domain Eukaryota; kingdom Metazoa; phylum Arthropoda; class Insecta; order Hymenoptera; family Ichneumonidae; genus Netelia; species Netelia fuscicornis. Next base: position 1,618,428 of record OX328011.1, on the reverse strand, counting down.
TATTGATTTCTAGTTTCATGTAAAAATTGTAGAGACAGTCAAGTCAGTTCTGAATCCTGAGGAAGTAGCGAATAAGTCGGTACCGCGTCAGGCATTCGTTAAGCTCAAACACGAATTGCATGAGAAAAAAGGCGTCATCAGTGACCTCAGCGAAAAAGTCTCGCATCTCGAGAGTCTCATGAAGCTAAAAGATCAAAGAATCGCCGACTTAACGATGCAAATAACCGGCACTTCTGAGAGAACTTCCTCAGCGCAGATCAACACCATTGCGAACGATAAATTGCAGCATCGAGCGAATAAGTCACCGAAACTTGAAAGTTGAAAAGGTGTTTACCCGAAGAGAATGGTACAAATTGATCAACTTTGATATTTAACTATAAAACGTAATTTATTTCAAAGTCTGTAGCATTGTATACATTAGAAAATTATCCTAGAGTTTAGGTAGCGTTTAAAATTTGAAGGTTTCAAATCTGAGCTCTCATACTCGGAGGCGACACAAGAATCACTCCGTCTCCCCTGACAAACAACATCGGAATGTTTCTTTTGGTTGTACGATAAACTTCCTCGTAAGTTTCTTCATCAATTTCTACCGTCGTCACGGTTTCCTCCGCCTCTCCAAGAACCATGTTCAAGTGTTGGTCGTATGCCTGGACAGACAACAAAAAAGTTTGAAAAATACAAAATCCTCATGCTAACAATATAAAAAAATGGAAATACAGATACAAGAAAGATGTGCAAGATATTGCGTTGTTCTTTCTGAATTACTTACATGTAAACGTCCACGAAGTTCGCGCTCGTTGCGCATTTTAACGTATATCCTTTCGTCTAAACTGAGCCTGATTAGATCCAATGGCTCTTTAACATTGATGGCTGGAACCTAATAATATAAACAACAGTCAGCCTTACAAAACTTATGCATGGGTAACATAACCAAACTTTCCAATTCTACCCATTTTTTTCTTTACCTGCTCAGCTTCGTCTGCCATTTTTTACGCGTCGCAATCAAACAATGAAATATTTTGCAACACCTGTCCTCCTTTTTAACAATCCACAAATAGTATATTAAAGAATCAATCTTTCACCGATGTCAATCAATATTCAATACCAAATATCCGGCAAAAGCTTTAAACCTCGACCAAGTACGATCATCCATCTAGCGGCAATCGAAAGAATTTTAACTGTAGCTTCCCACCTTTCTCCGCTAGATGGCGCGGGCAACGCTTTCTCGCCGTCTTACTTCCTCATTCCGCCGCAAGCCACGCGCGTAATAGGCGCTCCGTTCGCTCGTTCGTCGTGCGCCACAGTACGTTTCGGAGTAGCGTAAGCGAAGCAACGCCATTTTCTGTTTCTCCCCCGCGGTGTGCGTTCATTAAAACACTCCGGTTTTTTACAAAGCTTTCACAGTGTTATACTGGGACATCGTCAGTGCGGGGCGTGTTGTCGTCGCGAATATGTTTCGTCCATCGTCCATCCTTATCGGATATTCGTGAATCTCTCGTTACAAATTATAATTGTCGTGTTAATATACGTTTCGTGTGATTACTACACACAGTGAGGTGGCGCGTTGTGAAAAAAAAAAAAAAAAAAAAAAAACGTTTGCGGGGCGTATTACAAGGACTATGCATCGACACGAGGCTATCTGTTCCAACGCTCCAGGCACGGTGAGTTTATTGCACAAAAGAAGTTCGATCGCGCGTTTGCGAACGTTTCGCTGTCGTCCAGACTCGTGGAAACTTGGAAAGAAAATTGACGTCTTGTCATGTCGATCCGGTGGTCTGCACCGCTTGGATCTCCACGAGTATGTGGATGATGACGGCCTCTTACCAATGGGATGGGTCACACGGATCACGTTCACATATATAGCTATACATTTTTAACTCTCGCTATATGGCTACTATCCCGCGGTTAGTTTTCTCTCTCCTCTCTCTCTCTCTCTTTCTGTATGCTGTCGTGTGTACTATAATATACTACGGAGTAACGGTGTAACGGCTGTTTTTATATTCGCATCCGTTCGAGCTCGATTCTCTCGTTCGACCAGTGTACCTACAAGTATAGTAAACGGGACATTGATCAGTGTCTCTGTCCGTCGCAAAGCGAGGAGATAGGATGAACGTGTATACAGAGAATCGAAGCTTGACAATCAATGAACCACTTGGCAATAAGGAGGGACGTTTGATTATTGGCATTGATCAAAGATTGCATTGTTTAGTAGTTTTTAGGGTAATGAGGTAAGAGAGAGGGAGAGATCCGGCTTTTGCGAATAAGGGCGGCGGTTCACGACACTGTGCTTGCACATGGCCGTTTCCCGGAGCCGGCTATGCAGGGGGTGGTTTTTGTGCTCCCTCGCTCTCTCCATTACCCGGATAGGTGTGGCGGATGGCGAGGGAAACGAGGGGTTAAGCGTCAACGGACTATCCCGGGCAGTGAATTCTACGTTGCAGCGCACATGCGACCCGGTACGCTGAGAAATTGTCTTTAAATACAATATTCAACGTATCTTTGTTTTTATATTAATGGTAATTAATTAAATAGAATAAAGAGACGTGAAGAAAAATAGCTCTTTGATATTTAAATAAGCCTTTTAACTCTATGTAGACTTTCACTAGTATTTTAAATAATCGCAGGCTTCTAGTGTGTAAACTGAACGGCGCTGGCTCTTGGTATTTTCTTTTTCGCATCGACAGGTAGCCGAGGACTAATCGAGCGCAACGTTCTCTTTGCTCCTTGACGCCATTTTTCATCCCATCTCCATATTTAGGATTTTTGTCTGCAACACATTTTTGTATCTTGTTTCTCTGTTGGAAAAACAAATATATATTAATGAACGTCTACAGTCGTATGTGAATCATACAAAATATTTACATATTCATTACGCAAGAATAATGTGCATTGAAAATTATGCACATATGTGAAGCTGAGTATTTTATTATTATGAATTTTAACAACTTACACGATGATGGAATGGATGACGTTAACGTCGATTGAAACCAATCGTACTTCGTGATGAATCAGAGTGTTTGGATTTAACGAGCGATATTTCCTATGTGTAGTAAAACGTGAAATCTTTATGGATATAGCTCGACGCTCTTGGTTGACCGAGCATTAGGCAATTAAGCGTATAGTCAACAACCCTTTTGTGCAAACTGACCACACACGAGTTTACTTCTCATATTCTCCGTTCTTCTTCCTTTTTTTTGTTCCTCCCATCTCTCTTTTACTAGTTGACATTCCGAGCGAATGGGCGCCCCCTTTTTTTTCCATCTACGTATACGTGCACACGAGGTTATGGCGCACGTGTGGTGATATGAGCAACACGGATGCATTTACGTCGCTGGTTGTGTGTTAGTGACGATCATGCACAGAATCCTGGTAACCGAGTTCTCCGGGATGGTTTGGCCTCGGGCTAATCTCGGATCATCTTTTTCCCTTCTCCATCCTCCGCCATTTCATTATTGACACGTTTTTCTTCCATCCTAAAAAATAGAAAAATCTAATTATATTTTGGACATTCATACCAACAATATTTACAAACATTAAAAGGTTGAAATAATTGTGAATATTCGACACTCGCCACTGATTGAAAGTTTTTAATTATGGCGTCTGTCATGGATCACTGTTGTTTCTCATGTTGGCCGCAGGTTGTCGCAGGTCGCATTTTTCCCTTCTCCATCCTCCGCCATTTCATTATTGACACGCTTTTCTTCCATCCTAAAAAATATAAAAATCTAATTATATTTTGGACATTCATACCAACAATATTTACAAACATTAAAAGGTTGAAATAATTGTGAATATTCGACACTCGCCACTGATTGAAAGTTTTTAATTATGGCGTCTGTCATGGATCACTGTTGTTTCTCATTTTGGCCGCAGGTTGTCGCATGTCGCATTTTTCCCTTCTCCATCCACCATTTCATTATTGACACGCTTTTCTTCCATCTTAAAAAATAGAAAAATCTAATAATATTTTGGACATACATACTCAACAATATTCACAAACATTAAAAGGTCGAAATAATTGTGAATATTCGACACTCGCCATTGACTGACAGTTTTTCATTATGGCGTCTGTCATCGATCACTGTTGTTTCTCATTTTGGCCGCAGGTTGTCGCAGGTCGCATTTTTCCCTTCTCCATCCGCCATTTCATTATTGACACGCTTTTCTTCCATCCTAAAAAATAGAAAAATCTAATTATATTTTGGACATATATACTCAACAATATTTACAAACATTAAAAGGTCGAAATAAGTGTGAATATTCGACACTCGCCATTGACTGACAGTTTTTCATTATGGCGTCTGTCATCGATCACTGTTGTTTCTCATTTTGGCCGCAGGTTGTCGCAGGTCGCATTGTTAATCACAATTAAAGATGGAGTCACGGAGGCGTGTGAATAGCGACGTATTTGTAATATGGTCGAGAGGCGACGTCGTGGAAGACTCGTGTTCACGGACCCTCACGTGTTTCTGACCCATTCATACATTAACTTCTTCGTTGACCTTGGAGATTCGAGATAAGAGGGTACTACACTACTATGCATACCGCCCGGCTCCTCTTACACAGACGTTGGACTACGAAGAGAAAGAGAAAAGTGAGACTTTATCGCTCACGCTATATGCAAAATTAAAGCTACATATATATATCTATATATACGTACAGTATGAAGAATGTGCGGGCGCGTTTGTACGCGAATTTATAATCACTTGTGTACCCGTCTAGAATCACGGTAGTTGCATTCGAGAGCGTGACGACTTTACGGGACATCGTACCTAACCTACAACTCGACGCCTATAATTTGCTAGCGCCTCGCGCCGCTTCCATTTACCCCGTGTACCATTACATTCCTCTCATCGTTCCTACGGCGTTGCACGTTTATTTGTTTCTTTTTATCAACGTAGTTTCACCACTTTTTTTCTCTGTGAAAGTTTTCTCTCTCGCTGTCTCTTCGAAAGGTGCGATCGAGTGGGCCAACTGGTCGATGGCCGAAGGACATCTGTATACGCAATCGTTCTTCTCTCCGCCGTATTTCACAAGTGTCGCGACTCGAGCGGGACAAACGCATCGGCGCCTACGTGAACGTCAATTGTGTTTAATTTTTAGTGCACACGCGCGATCGTCACGCCTTCGAGAGGGCGACACTCGACGATGTGTCATTACGCGGTTATGAAAAAAATTACCGTTTGCACATATTCAAGATTTTACGATAGCGAGAAGTTTGCTAAGAAGCGTTTTTTTACCTGGTGTCTCGTTACTGTCGTGTCTAATTGTCGTGATTTATAATAAAGACGACACGTACTTTCGGGTACGAGTATTTACCTGGAATTAAATTACCGCAAGATTATTGTTTCATAACCTTGAAAAATGTCAATCTTTTGTAATTATTTTATCAAAGCTGTAAGTACATGCCAAGTAAATTTATTCGTTGTCAATTGACAAGGCGTTAGAACATTTCTAGTAAACAATGTCGACTTTCATAGGTTAGGTTTCTTTCGGATTGCGAGTTTGGAGAAATCTACCGAGTGATGACATTTCAATAGCATCTTAGAATCCTCGGAGGTGTGCCACCACGGTGTTGTAGCCTACATACTCGGCTATATACGCATAACTACATAATTGCAATGCAGTCTTCGTGGCACGAATAACCATAATAGGCTTTTTCGAAGACGGAGGATAGGCCTGTGATATTAAGAATCAACTGGAAAAACGTTCTAAATAACGGTTTAGTAACCTGTATTATGCAGCAGTATCACAAATTTTCCCAAACGGTTTTGGGCTGATTTGGATTACCCGGTCACTTCCGGAGATTGTTCCAACCAATGTATGCCTGGTTCGTATTACCTCGTCCTTTCGGTAACTTGGATGTTTGTTTTATCTCCTTCGGCTTCCTAATACGAAGAACAGTTTTCTGCGCTCAAAAATTTAACTCCGTGACTGTAGCCAATTGTATTGTTTTTGTAGGCTGCCGTTGGAGTCATTTTGATTATGAATATATATTATATATTTTGAATGCAACGATTTGGATTACTCCACCACTTCCGGAGATTGTTCCAACCAATGTATGCCTGGTTCGTATTACCTCGTCCCTTTGGTAATTTGGATGTTTGTTTTATCTCCTTCGGCTTCCTAATACGAAGAACAATTTTCTGTGCTCAAAAATTTAACTCCGTGACTAGCCAATTGTACTGTTTTTGTAGGCTGCCGTTGGAGTGATTTTCGAATACATTCAGGATGTAATTGAAATGGATTTTGGGTCATTTTGTGGTAGGTTTGGGTTTGAGAAGTTCTCTCTTTCTACCATTCTCTTCTTTTGTCTTCTTTGCGACGTGTGCGACCGCACTTTTCCAACCTATTCAAAGTCGGTTTTGTTACGAATCTTTTGTATGTACCCGGACTCAGCCAAGTGTGATGTGAGAATGCTGCGTGTGGACAGAGTCGTGCCATGTTTAATGAAAATTCCGGATTGTCACGAGGAACGACCAGGTGACGATGCAAAGTCGTGTTTATTGTTGGAACGAGCAACGATCTTCCAAGGACAATGGTAGATGTTGTTTTATTTTTAATTGACAAAGTTAATTAAGGGTTTGAAACATTTTTTTTTTACTTTCTCTTAACTTGTAAGCATGGACATGGATATTTTGTTAAACTACCTTGGGTGGATGTAATTCTCGTCCCAGAGGCAAACTTCACAGAAAACATGAAGTACATTGCAAATTTTTGTTTAGTTTAATGGAACCGCTTGTGTGTTCCGGCATTACTTATCATCGCCAACGACCTCGACGATATTCTGATTCATCGTCGTTATGTTCGTCGGTGCGAAACCGATAAGGCACGTTATCACCAACAGTTCTGCGTGTGTCCCGACATGGAGTAGCAAGTGTACACACAGAAGAAACCGTGCGACAAAATTCGCGACAGGAAACGCAGGAAAGTTTGTACTCTTTCTCAGGAAGTCCGCAGTGGCGGTTGAGAAATACATAAAAAAAATGGTCCGGAGATCAAGGAGATTGGCAAGAACAGCTGCAACAATTTTCTCGCTGCGCCCACCTTCGCATTGAGTCGAATCTCTTGCCACGATCCATTCGATCACACGGGCCTCGCCCTGTATTAAATTTGTGTGCTTCAACTTCGAACGTGCGTTTCCAAGGCCTCTCGCTTTCTCGACGTACATTAAAATCGTGAGTACAAGCAAGTGGATCAACCATCCCACATTTCTGCTTCTTCTCCAACTAGCTTGCATCTGCTTCTCAGTCGTATTTTTATTCCAGTTTTATGTTTTATTTTAATCCTTTTCTCTCTCTCCCTACAATCTCTCTCAGGCTCCAACATCTTGATGGCTGTAAAAGCTGCTGTTCTCAACCCGCTGCTGATGCTGCTGTTGATACAAAGTTCACTGCGCGGAATCCAAAGTGGCAACCCTAGACCAACTGCGTGTGTCCGTGTGTATAGAGATAAGTCTGCTTTGCCACCGTAGTTTTGCTCGAGGTCGACGTCTCCTCACGCACCATGACGAATGTTGGTCGACAGACTCTCGAGACTCGACATCTCCGGATTGCTACGAATTGCGACTCATCTCTACCACGCTGGTCTTGCTACTTGGTCTTCTGTAAACACGGAACGGAAATTTACGTCTTGGTACTTCATGGGAACTTCGAGATAATAAATCCAAGGAGAATTTTCCTTTCGAGACGGACCTTGCGCAGGACGTTAATGATACATTACCAAGACCTCGACGCTCGATCAATTTGTGATGTCTCTCCTCGTTCGCACAGCCTGGACAACCGGTTCGATTTGTGGATCTTGCTTGATTGCCATCCTTTTTTTTTCTCTCTCATCCTCGTATGTTTTTTTCTTCAACCTATGTTATATTTTCTACCACGGCACGCTCTCGTTCACCGGCTCTGTGTCGCGTGACACAGAAACCGGAAACGGCAAACTAGCGGTGCAACGTGTGTGTGTACGTCTATACGTGCCTTTTTTTTCCTTCGTTTTCTCGATTTCTCTCTTTCTGTTTTCAGACACACGACACACGCTCGTTTCTGACTCACCGACCATTGGACAAACTTGAGGATAACGTCGAATTCTAAGATTGTAATCTAAACGAGAAACGTCACGATAGCCCGCACTTGATACTGGAATGACGATTTCACTCGGTGATTAGTAATTTGTTTTATCAAACGTGCGGTATTTTCGATTCTTAAAATACATTGCGAGGGTTTAAGGCAAACGTATAATTTTTCTATTTAATTTTTCATTCCTAGATTTTTAATTATTATTTTCTGAAATATTGTCAGCCTTAAGAGACTTTGTAATTGGGCCAAATTAATTTCTAAAGAACACATAAAAAATGTTAAAGAAAACAAGTCGAGTAGAAATATTTTTTGAAAAATTCGTTTTTGCTACTGATCCAGTTTTACACTGTCCTTTAAGGTAGTTCTAGCGTTTTATTGTTTACTTAAGATTTTATTGAAAATTTGGATATATTTTCTTTGATGTCATATGTACGTGTGTAATAATTTTTGGAAAGTTTTACCACGTGGAAGTTGAGATATTTATTATTGAAAATCCGAGTTTTCGGTAGTCTCTCATAAGAGCGTGTGTTAAAAGTTGCATGTTCATCCATAAATATCTTGGCTTCTACTCGGTGAAGCCTTCTAAAACTTTGCATACAATTTTATGCAACAACAAAGAAGCTTTATTTAGTTTTTCAAAAAAAATCTAAAGAAAAGAATTTTCGCAATTTTTCTAATTATTCAGGAAGTTTGGACCGCTCAAAAGTTTGGGTTTGGGTTTGGGTTTGACAATTTTCAAAGCGGCATTTTAAAAAGGATACATCAGGCTTCAGTTTGCTCTATTAATTTTTTTTTAAAATTGTTTTTCGACCCTGTGCAAACTTTCGTCCGTGACCGTTTCCTTTTTTCGACCATCGCAAATCTGGCGCATCATCTAAGGAAATTTTTTTTTTTACTATGAAATACTTGAAAAGGAATGCAGAAGCTCTATTATCCTTTTTTTAAAAATTGTTTCCCATTTTTTTTCGGAAAGTTATTTCATTTTCAGCTGAAAACGATGAATTTTGAAAAATTCTAAATAACACAAGAACGATAGGGTTTAAGAGAAAATGTTAAGAATATAAAAAATTGCATTTCCTTGCCGCAATTGAAATGCCGCTTTTGAAATTGCAATATCTTTATTTTTGACAGAGTTATCTAAATTTAAGTGCAGCAAGAAATATCGACTGGTGTATCCAAACTCTTGAGCAGCAGTGTATAACCTTGTATGCCCTTGAATTTGGAGTATGTTGTTCTTTAGTCAATGTGCAACAATTTTTCTTTATTAACTTAAGCCCGCAAACCATTTTGTATGTGAGAAAAATTGAAAAATAATTTTTCAAAAATTGAAAAATAATTTTTCAATTTTAACGTCACGATAGAATTATCTTAAACGGATGAAATAATTTGTCTCGTTTCTAGGTGTTTCTTCCATCATTGAGCGACAAGGAAAAAGTTTCATTCTGTGGAAACAATGAGGAATTACGAGATACAAGTACTTTTTGCCTCGTAATTCTCTATATACCTTTTTCTTCGATTTCCCGTTGGCTCAGCTCTTTTTACGAGCTGCACATAGTCGACTGCTGGTCGTTCTCGATGAGTCACGTAGAAACGACGACGACGACGACGATGACTCCCGGTGGAACGAGAGGCTCCCTGCGCGGCATGAAATCTTTCTCTCTCACTCTTGGCTCGGAACTGTGTCCCCAACTGGCTTGCCAAGCCATTCTCTGTCTTCTCTCTCTTCCTCTCTCTTGCAACCCTTGTACGAACCCGGGGGTGTGCTCGTGCTTGATCAATATCGCGTCGGTGCCACACGAGAGAAACCCCCGACGCACAAACTGGCACACACACATACAAACATACAGTCTAAAATTTTCATCAATGTTCCTTGGCCTTGTTCTTCACCTTTAGAATGGCGTCTCGAAAAAACCACAATCGAATTCCCAATATCGCTCGACGAAAGTATAAGCCTCGAGGAAAAAAAAGGAGAGAAATGGAAGTCGAGAGGCTCGTTTGACTCGCGGAAGGAAAGAGAAAACCGAATGACCTCGTCATGGTCGAGTGGCGAATGAGTATAATGTTTGCCACTTGGAGAATCGATTGATTTTTACCCCTGGAGATATTAACGAGGTATGTTGAGAAGGATCTCGGGTCAATGAACACTCTACAAGGGGAAATATTGAACTATTTTATCCCGAGGGTCTGTAACATTTGGGGCAAATTCCTTACATTGTTAAAATTTCAAACATACTTTACGAATTCTTTTTAGATTCTTCGTTGTTTTCCATTCTTGTGGAAGCTTCCTCGACACGAGGAAGCCAAGGTAATGGAGGAAAACCTTGTCGCTCGTAAGAGGCTTTTACAATTAGTGTTTGGGAGAAAATAGTGAAGAGACAATTCTGCAAATTTGAATTGTTTATGAAACTTTCTCTCATTCTTTTTATTTCTTTCAGGTGCTAATACAATTAACATTATTGAACGTTTGATACAACGTAGAGTCAAGGAGAAGGGCTGTTCATCTTAATCAACTACGTGGCACGCTGTTGTACGCGTTCCTACTTCTCTGCTTGGCGATCAAGCGCGACCATATGGTCGTCATGTGCGACCCATGGTTGTTGCACCGTTGGGTTTTCGCTTTAACGCACGTGCAGCCATCGAGAGGTGGAAGCGTTCGGGACGTGCCAAGTATTAGAAGCGAAGAAAAAGCACACAGGCCGAAGAACAATTTCTAACGAAGTCGTACCACGCATAGAAGAGTTCACAGAAGTCAAGGCGTACGACGGATAGCTCGTGCCCTGTGAAATTTTGATGTAAAGCGGGGCTAGTACTACCTCGTTTCACATGCACGAGTGTAGTACCGATGACCTTTGAGCTTTAAATAACACTTGGCCCGAGGAAGCGAGATTTTTCAACGACAAGAACTCACGAGATGGAGATCCACCGTGAAAGGCATTCAGGGACGTTCCATTTTTCTGTTCGAATCTCCTCACGACATCTTTCAGACAGGAAAGATCGGGGAAAGTACATGCAACCTGAGGGATGATAAACTTCTTGTTAATCTTGGGAAAACTTTGACCTCGGTTGCCACGCTTTTATCTTCAATGATAATACTGAAAACGAGAGGTGCAACGAGGAGACTTCTTTCGCTTCGTTAATTCATCTCGAAATATCAATCTCCCCTCTTTAACGCTATCGTTTTCATTCAACGCCTCCGTCGGTGTGCGAGACTCCACGAGAAAAACCGACAAATTGCCCTGGGCACAAAACACTACGAGTGAACGCGTGGGAGAGTTTGTGCTATATATAAAATGCAGATGGGAGTTGCGGTGAGGTCGACGCAGTGAGGTTGAGTGAGGGACAGAGAGAGAAGGGTACCCTCGTACGTTCACTCAACGCTCCATGGGCTTAATGCACACGTTGCATATACATGTGTATTATATAAATATATTGTGTATATGCATGTATCAGGCTCGTTCGCCTAGATGACTCACGAGCATTTTACTTGCCCTCGAATCCCCTTCATAATAATATAAAGCACGTCGAACAAACCGCAGACGATCGATGAAAGTTGCACAGAATTTTTGCATCGTGGATGAAAATAAAATTGCGATTGCAATGGGAAACGTTGAACGAGGAAACCGAGAATTTTTTAAAACGTTGGCATCAAGTTGGGAATTTTTATTCTCTGAAAGAAAACCACACATTTTGTTCACGAGCGAGTCTGAGACGAATTGTTTGAAAAATTATAGTCACAATAGTCCAAACGACTTATAATTTGGTAAAATGATTGTTTACTCTCTCATGAAGAAATATTGTGAGTAAAAAAATATTTGGTTTACCCATTTTTTGATTATGACCTTAAATCATGGAAAAACTGGAGCACGATGAAATTCGTGAGTTTGACGTTATTGCAATCGCTCAGAATTCTGCGAGTGCTGTGAATTTTTGCATCGTGGATGAAAAAAATTGCGATTGCAATGGGAAACGTTGAACGAGGAAACCGAGAATTTTTTAAAACGTTGGCATGAAGTGGGAATTTTTATTCTCTGAAAGAAAACCACACATTTTGTTCACGAGCGAGCCTGAGACGAATTGTTTGAAAAATTATAGTAACAATAGTCCAAACGACTTATAATTTGGTAAAATGATTGTTTACTATCTCATGAAGAAATATTGTGAGTAAAAAAATATTTGGTTTACCCATTTTTCGATTATGACCTTAAATCATGAACAAACTAGAGCACGACGAAATTCGTGAGTGACGTTATTGCAATAGGTCAGAATTCTGCGAGTGCTATGAGTTTTTGCATCGTGGATGAAAAAAAAATTGCGATTGCAATGGGAAACGTTGAACGAGGAAACCGAGAATTTTTTAAAACGTTGGCATCAAGTAGGAATTTTTATTCTCTGAAAGAAAACCACAAATTTTGTTCACGAGCGAGTCTGAGACGAATTGTTTGAAAAATTATATAGTCACAATAGTCCAAACGACTTATAATTTGGTAAAATGATTGTTTACTATCTCATGAAGAAATATTGTGAGTAAAAAAATATTTGGTTTACACATTTTTCGATTATGACCTTAAATCATGGAAAAACTGGAGCACGATGAAATTCGTGAGTTTGACGTTATTGCAATAACTCAGAATTCTGCGAGTGCTGTGAGTCTTGGATGGCGTGTCAGACAGAATTTCTCGTTTGAAATTCGTCAGGCAGGTACTGCGAGAATACGTCGAGCTCGTCTGTCGACCTTGTTCGCTGTCCCACGATAAGAGCAAACGAGCAACCAGGGAGCGAAAGAGAAAGAGGACGATTGTGCTAATTGAGGCCAATGGGATTACCGAGGGGTAACAGGAAACAGAGCGCCGGCTCGTACGATATTACCACATTGTAAACTCTTCTGGCGAGGTTCTTCTCGTCGCTTCCATCGAGGAGGATCAAGAACTGGCGAAAGAAAAATCTCATAAAACGTTTACACCAAAAACGAGACGATTAAATGTTCCATCACAATTTTAATCGCCGTCGTTGGAACGTGACCCAACGTGACTGTGAAATACAGGAAATGGTTTTTCACATCGTCTCTAATCTCAATCTGAGGTTTCCTAGTGACGATCGTCCAAAAAACTAGTAGACCGTTCAAAAGAGAAGCTACAAAAAACAGTAACGCGATCAACGTGTATACGACATAGAAATCCTTCCAGTTCAAAGAAACTCTACGACCTCCCGAATGGGAATTGAATATTCATCACGGTGGAATCTCGTTTGTGCGAATTTCCACTCGACTCTGAAAGAGGTGAAGAGTTCGTTTGGAAGAAATTCTATCTCGTCACGGTAGTCACTTCCGTCTCGTCGAGGTGGTTAGAACGCGGATGTAATTATTAACATCTATAAAAGTACGTTTCTAATTAAACGTATAAATAATAAGAAGCTAGTAATAATTTTTAATTCAAGAGAATATTTCCCAATGAAATTCTTTACGAGTCAATGATCTTCACTGTGTAATCGTTTCAATTGAGATTAGAAATTTTCTTGATAAACTATAAACGTTATCAATGATTTATGTCCTCGTACCATCGTTGAATACGTCTGGATAGTTCAAAACTATCCAGACTAAATTTCCATCTCTGAAAACGTTCGGTTGGAATTCAATATCCAATCTGTATTCACGCTACGTTGAGAGCCATGTAACACGTAAGCTTTTAAACTGTTCGAAACGAGTCGAGTTTATGTGGACGAGTCTGTCGGTGTCCATATCGAGCACACTTGCGTCATTGTCATGCGACAACTCATTAACTCGATCCATCCGATGGTATGTGTCGCACGTTTCTAGATAAGGCGATAATGATTTAACAAAATAGGATTTAAAAAGTGTAAAAAAACAGCACATGATCTCTGGGAATTTTGCGTTTCTTTTTCTGACAAAAAATCAGATCATTTATTTGGACAAATGTGTTCTAACGATTGTTTTCTTTTCTCATAATTGTTACAGGTCTCGAGAGAACGGTGAGTGATCATTGGTGAGGCCTGAAAGCTCGTGTACAAGAAGAAGAATGCCACTTCCAAAGAGGCTCGTCGAGCCTGTCCACGTTGCACGTGGCACGATACCCGAGGCGTTTCCACTTCCTTCGGAATTGGAAGCAGCGACTAACGGGACCCTCGCTAATACGATAAGACAATTGTCCAGTCTTTCGAGGCATGCGGAGGATCTTTTCGGGGAATTAGCAAGAGAAGCTGTCACGCTCAGTGATCGAGCGAATTCGTTGCAAGCGAGAATCGACAGGCTCGCTGTTAAAGTTACGCAATTGGACAGCAATGTTGAAGAAGGTGCGTTGCCATTTTTCTATTCAACCTGCGTGGAATTAATTTCAATCTCAGGATGATGGAGAAATAAATTGTTATCAATTGTAAAAACAAGAATTTGTTGGAATTGATGAAATTAGATAGGAAATTTTATGTTTAGTTTAATACTGAATATTGCAAGGAAATGTAATCTTGATTGTAATTTTTGTTTTTTTTCGTTGTCCACAGTATCGCTGCAGGATATCCACATGAGAAAGGCTTTCAAGAGTTCTGTGGTATTCGATCAGCAAGTCGTGTCTCGAGACACGATGCCAACTGCAATGCTGGAAACTTATCAGCAATGCGACACACCACCGCCGCTCGATAAACTCAATGTTTACAGGTGAGATTGATAACGACAACTCTGTTGAATCTCTTTACAATCTTTTATCGTACTGGAGAATTGATCGATTCTTGTTTGTATTTTAGGGAGGATGGCAAGGACGGTCTCAAGTTTTACACAGATCCGAATTACTTCTTTGATCTCTGGAGTCAAGAGATGCTCAAGGATACGGAAAAGAAGCTTCATGATCGAGGGAAAAAGGTAAAGGAGCCGTTCGTCCGACTTCTCCAAGCCATTGTTTATATTCTTCGTTTGTCCGACGTTGCAAGAACAATTCTTGGTCGGAAGATACAGGCCTTTTTTTTAAAATTCTTCTTTCTTTATAATTGGAATTATATATTTAATTACTGTTGTGACGAACACGAATAATTCTAACCATCGATACTGTCCCCTTGGTTATAGACCGAGTCTGAATATGCCGAACCGTTCAGAGAGGCAAGTCCATGGTTTGGATCTATGTAGTTATCTCGTTTTTCTCTTCCCCTCCTTCTTTACCCTCCTTGAATAATATTATTAACCCGTTAAGTGCCGACGTTTTGTTTGCTCGAACGAAAAGTACTTTATCCGTCTCCCAAGTGATCGACCATGGCACTTAACGTATTAATATCTCCTCCATCAATCTCTCTCACTATCGTTATTGAACGACCCGAATTCGAAAAATCCAACTCATTTCGCCCTGTACAAAAAAATCTCTTCCATATTTATTGATAATTTATTAATCGTTGGAAACTCATCTCTCGTCTCTCACTCACACATAATATATTCAAAAACAAACAAACTCACGTCAAGTGTGCGTGTCTGCGTGTGCGTGAATTTTTACGTTTATTTATTTTGTCTACTTTTTACTCATTAACCAATTTACACTCCTTGCGCTATTAGAGTTTGCTCCGAATAGCTGGCTCGCTTTAACGAAACGTAGTTTAACGCTAGGAATTTCTTTCTATTGTGAGTGTTATTGTAAAAGCTCGACGAAGCTCCAAGGTTTGACAATTTCTCGCCAAACATGAAAAAAGAACAAGAGAGCGAAAGGAAGAGAGAACGAGAATATTTTCCTTTTTTTTCAGCATCATCAACGCGATCATCATTCATTAAGGACAAACAAATTTTCGCTTGCCTCTTTAATGCACCTCGTTTTGTAACGACGATACACGAAAGATGCTCGAGAGTTAGCTCGGCTCGCAGTAACGAGATCCATTTTGTTTCAATATTATTTTGTGTGTCTCGCAGCCTCACAGACCTCGGACCGAGGGTGGCAGCGGTGGTGGAGGAAGACACAAGAGGCGGGTTAGACAACCTCACAATACAAGGGAGAGACAGAGGCAACTCGCGGTTGGACATGGCGAGTACATCATGCCGACTCAGGGTGTACAGTATCGAGCACCCCATAATATTCCGGACGAATCGTTACTGGGGATGGTGATGACCGAGCCGAGGCCACCGAGGCCCAACAGTATTGAGCTGAGGCGAAGTTATCCATCGGAGGAGCAACATTTGTACAGTCCACCGACTTCGGATCATTATCGGTAAGGACGATCGTCCTTGCTGAGACGACTCGATGCTTATTGTTATCAATAGTACACTCTTTTAGAGTTTTCATTCTGCTTTCTCTGAAGCTAGATAAGTAGCACAACGTGGTGGATGTAAAATACAGTCGGTGACGAAATTGAGTGAACACTTTCTAGGCCAATTTAACCAAGGTCATTTTAAAGAGGAGCAATTTACCTTCATTTTGGCCATTTAAAAAAAATTGTACCATTTTTTTTTACAATTGGTACACAGATTTGGAAATACAAATTTTTGGTCGTTTTTTTGTTCTTCTTTGAGTGGACACAGTTGGTAGTAAAAAATTGTTGAGATATTTCTTAAACCGCGAGCGTAAATGTAGAAGTCCAAGCTTCAATTTCTTTTTTTAGAAAACATTCTAGGATTTCTTTTCCTTAAGATATTTCATTTTTTGAGCAACGATAGACGATTTGAAAATTGCTCTGCAGGACGAAAACGATGAGGTTTGCAACAAAACCTTAAGATGGTAAAAAGTTGTATTACTTCTTGATGAGTTAACGAGAATTTTTGTTCGGAATTTATTTTCCATCTACCCGGTGATATATGAAAATATCATGGTATACAGATCAATCGAGTTACGACCGAAAATAGATGGAAAACAAATTTCGAAAAAAAATCTGAAAATTTTTTCGTAAACTCATCAAGAAGTAATACAACTTTTTACCGTCTTGAGGTTTTGTTGTAAACCTCATCGTTTTCGTCCTGCGGAGCAATTTTCAAATCATCTATTTATGCTCACAAATGAAAATTATGCTCAAAAAATGAAATATCTTTAGAAAAAAAAATCGTAGAATGTTTTCTAAAGAAAGAAATTGAAGCTTGGACTTCTGCCTTTACGATCGTGGTTAAAGAAACGTGTTAAAACAATTTTACTACGAAAGGTGTCCACTCAAAGAAGAACAAAAAACGACCAAAAATTTTCCATTTCAAAACTGAGTGCCAATTGTAAAAAAAATTGCAAAATTTTTTAAAACAGCCAAAATTAAGGTAAATTGCTTCTCTTAAAAATGACGTTGGTTAAATTGGCCTAAGCCAACTACAACACTCAATTTCGTCACCGACTGAATATTATTGAAACTACAGGCAGTTTTAACTACAATTGTTTTAATTATTCGTTTATTAATTTGCAGAGCGGCGAATTATGCGGCTCAGGGTTACGACGACGGTAGTCTGTACAGTTCGCACTACGCACCGGGACAGGGACAACCTGGCAGCGAAACTTATCAGAGCCCCGGTGGTCAGAGTACACCGAGTCGAGGTGGAAGGTCGAGACCGTCTCAGCCACCGCCAGCTCCGCCGAGCAACGCGTCGAGTAACTCGACACCGACGATCGCATCTGCCAATAACACACCGACGAGAGGAAGATCTATGAGCACGGGACGTGATACGCTTCCTCCACCACCTCCACCGCCCGGTGAAGTCATGTCTCCACCACCGATGAATGGTAGGCAGTCGAGTTGTTTTCCTAACTTAATTTTATATCATTTTCCATGTATTTTCTTTCCTGAATTAATGCAACGTTTCTTTTCTCGTTTCCTCGCAGGTAACATACCGTCGCATTTGCTAAACAGAAATGGAAGTCGCTCGAACAGTCCATTGCCGAGTCATCACTCGACACCAACGCCACCGAATCATTCGATTCCCATGGGCATCGACGAACCCGATCCAGCGCCTCAGGATCTTCCACCTCCGCCTCCTACCCCTGACCCTGTACCTCAAAGGCCAATTTCACCACCTTGCAACATTCCACCCCCTCCTCCACCACCGCCACCACCACCCGTAATGAACGGTCCAACTCCACCGATGCCATTGACGAACGGCGATATCGCCAAGATGATCGCCACGAATCCACCTAAGCTCAAGCCTGTGAAGAACATTAAGGCACAGAATTCAAACATACCGATCGTCGATCCGCGCAACGATCTTCTCAAGGCTATTAGAGATGGTAATTTATTGGGATTCAAGTATTTCATAGATTATTAGCAATTCTTTACTGTCTTTGTTTTCATCGTTAATTGCCTTTTATCTTCTTTCCAACAGGTATAAAACTGCGCAAGGTAGAGAAGATCGAGCAGAAGGAGGTCGAGCGAGTAAACGCTTTGAACGACGTGGCATCGATTCTCGCTCGTCGCGTCGCGGTTGAATTCAGCGACAGCGATTCCGCCTCCGAGAGCGAATGCGACAGCGAGGGTTGGGGCGAGCAAGAGAGCCTCGCGTGACCCGCGCCATTTCTGCCAACCGCCACGACTGCTTCCTAGATGAAAGAGAAGAGATATAACAAAAAATAAACAAACGAAACAACAGCATTGTCTCTCGATAAACGGGGAAACACGGTAAAAACAGCAACAACAACAACAACAACAATAAATTAAAGAAAAAGCAGATCTTCTCCAATCGAGACACGCGAACCGGGGATTATAAAAAGCCTTCGACGACTACGCTAATCTTCCAGCCGTATTTACATTTTTGTTTCTCTAGACAACTGTTACACGCCAAAACGTATCGTGAAAAGGCAACGAGGAGTGACTTTATAATCGGGAGGTTAAACCCCAGGCTGATCCGGGTGTTGGAGAAACGAAAAAGAAAGAAAGAAAAACAAAAAAGCGTGACCTTTTTTTGGCACATTCCGCAAAGTACTACGAAGCGTAGGCACCGTAAACTATAGAAACAGAAGATAAACAAAACAGAAGGACGAAAAGAAAATAGTTTACTTTCTAACGGAACAACTCAATCGTGTTTTTAATTGTTCATAATAAATCTACGAGTATATTAACGTATAGGCAAAGAAAAAGAAATCCGCTTCGTGTATTATGTGAATTTAAACAAAACAAAAAAAAAAATGAGGGACAGTAGCTGCGCTAATTACTGTTCCCTCGATCGATATTACCCGCGAGAAAGCATCTACCTTATAATCCGATTGAGCGTGAAAGCGTGTGTGAATTTTCTGGTTCGAGCGACGAAATAAGTAAAAAACGAAAAAAAAAAAAAGAAAAACAGTAACGAAGGAAAGTCCACGCCGCATTTCGAAAAACCAAAATACTCCGTTAAACGTGTAAGAGTGTAATTGTGCTGGGATGTCCATGAGGTATATGATTATTTCGTAGGATAATGATAAGTCGGGACTTTCCCCCTGTGCGTAACAAACTTTGTAAGATTATTTCCGGACGTAGGAGTGGAGGAAAGGAAAAACGAAAACACTGTAATCGTGATTTATTTTTCATCAATGTTTGTTGATTACCGGCGACACATGTGTATGTATGTCTCGATCGTTAAGGCGAAGCATAAATTTGTGTGAGAAAGTGGCGCTGGCAAGCTTTCTTTTTATTTTTTGTTTTCTTCTCGCTGCTCTTACGAGTCAAAGCGATTAGTTCAACAGCAACGAGAAACAAACAGTATACACTCGAAACACCCAAACACACAGACACAACAAACAAAATACACACACACATAATTACTGTAAATTTGCTAATTTACGATGCTTAGTCAACAAGTATATAATTGTAAGGGAGAGGAGTAAAAAACGAAGAATGGTTAGAAAGAAGGAGAAAGAAAAGCTGCGATGCGTTTTATGTATTATGTTTATATATACATATTATTATAAATATGAATGTACGAAAAAAAAAAAATCAATACGATTTAATCGTTTAAGAAATTAAGATGAAAAAGAAAACAGTGATAAAAAAAAAAGGAAAAAGAAAGAAAATGGAAATAGCGTTTAGATTAATTAATCCTTAGATCTTTCGCCAACTACGACACAGTATTTATTAAGGGGTGAATGTCGTCTTTCTCTTGAAGAAAGTGCAGTCGAGCGAATTTCTGATTTTGTCACTGTAATGGAAAATTGATCGGACTGAATTTACTTGGAATTGCGAGAAGGAATATTCTGCTGGGTGGATCGAGAATGCTGTATTTGTGTTTTTCATGAGGTCACGTCTGTCCTGAGCGTTCTTTCTCTCTCTCTTATAATTTACATCGTGGGTTTGTCTACGAAAAGCCTCGTTAATTAGTCGGGATGAAAATTGGAGTTTGCGAAAAGTAACGAGCCTTGTCACTCTTTACTCCCTCGCTGCTCTCCTCGAGGCGTCGAGCCTGTTTTGTTTCTCTGGGGTAAACACTTTTTCCACCCTCGTTGCGAAGCAGAGAAAGAAATTGAAAATTGTCTGGAAACCTCGTGAAGCGTTTTGGAGTGTTGCTCAAGCGAGAGAAAGTTACACAGAGACATAGAGAGAGAGAGAGAGAGAGGGGAAGAGAGAATTCTGTGAGGTTTTCCAACTTGATGTAGCTTCTTCGACCCTCACCCTCGAGTAGTGTACGCCCATGGAACCCACGGTTTGGTCAGACAACCCTTAAGTTAATCGATCAAGTGTATAACGCTGTTCTTCTCTCAGAAACAAAGTTTTTCCCAAAAAATGTGGAAAAACGATCTGTCCAGTAACTCTTGGAAAAACCTTCTCAATTAAATTGTCTGAGAATCGTTAGTTCGGATCCGAGGGGATGCTTTACCTATAAACTTTCTCTTCAGCCAAAGTTTCAGTCTTTGAGAATTTACACTTGTGACAATATTTATTTTACAATCAAGATAATTATCGAAGAAATTATTAGTAAGACTATAGAGAAGACACACTTGCCAAATTCTTAGAAATTGTTTCTAGATATAAAAACAATCTTTGTAATATCAATGTTTTCTCAATTTTCAAGAAAGAAAAAATCGTTCGTCGATTTTTCAAAATTTAATAACTTTGATCGATCCGAGTCTTGAACGAGAATCTATAAGTGTAAAGCATAATCTTGATCAATCTGAAGAAAACTAGTAGTAACAAAAAAAAAGTAGAAAGAAGAAATGAAGAGACAGGAAGATTTTCCTTATTTTTTTTTCTTCCCAAACTTCCAAGAAGCAGAAATATATTTATCGAATAAGAAAACCGAATATATTTTCTCCCCTTTTTTTCTCTCGACGAACTCACCGAAGGATACTGTTAATGATAATGTGCGAAGAGACGAGATGCTGGGGGCTATGATTAAATTAATAATCTCGAGTACGAATTTTCTCTCTGGTGGTAAATTTTCTTTCTTCCATGTCGTAACGAACTCCTCGTCTCGACTCTCGTTAATAAAAATTCACTAAAGACAACATAGAGAGTGAGACAAGAAAAAAAAAACATTGCTAAACCGGAAGTGAGAACATCCCAAGCGACTTCTCAAAGAACATCGATTAAGGAAGCAAATAAAAATAAAGAAAAACATTGAAACTACCACGAGTGAAGATGAAAAATGAAGAACGAAGAAACGAAAAGCAAATATCTATTGTAATTGTATTATTAATTATTAATAAATTTGTAGCAAAAAAAGAAAACCCTGTACAGAGCCAAATAAATCAAAAAATTTCATAAAAAGTGTTTTCGATTATCGATGATGTTTTTTGTTTTTGTTTTACAAAAACGGAAGTGAGTTTTTTTTGAAACAGGAAAATTGGACTCTTGGTTAATAATGTTGGGGAATGATAAAACTCGGTCTTTCAATATTAAATGCGAGAGATACGTGTGCTTTGTGCCATGTGGAAAATCATTTCTCCCCTGTTCGTGGTTTTCCTTCTTGGCCGGAAACGGAAGATCCCCTCGGGGCTGTCTCGCACTCGCATTGAAACCGAGCATACACACGAGTCTCTCTCTCTCTGGTTCTGTATCTCTCTTTCTGTGTGTTGAAGCACCGAGGCTTCTCTCTCGGTAATCTTCTCGCCGGATATATCCGAACGAAAGCGAGCAGGAAGGACCAAAAGAGAAGAGTTTCAGGCTGCGAGGATGAGATACTACTCACTGGGTTTATTAAATCCAGCTTGAGATATATAGTCGCATATATGTATGGGTCGTTCTGTACAAATTCGACCATTTTTTTTCTATCCATGCTAAAATAGTTGAACAATTTTATTCGATGTTTGAAGTAGGCAGGAAAATCTTTTTTAAATAGGTAATTTCTATTTTTTTGATTTTTGTTATTTTTTTTGAAAAATTTGATGTTTTATTGGTAAACAAATTCGACCATTTTCTTTCTCTCCATGACAGAATGTTTTAAAAATTTTATTCGATATTTAAACTAGCTAGGAAAATCTTTTTTAAATAGGTCATTTCTATTTTTTTTATTTGTGTTAATTCTTTTTGAAAAAGAACTAATAAAGAAAATGGTCTAATTCGTTGGCCTATGGGCCATGGCTTTCTCTCCATGATAGAATGTTTTAAAAATTTTATTCGATATTTAAACTAGCCAGGAAAATCTTTTTTAAATAGGTAATTTCAATTTTTTTGATTTTTGTGATTTTTTTTTCAAATTTGGTTTTTTATGGGCCAACACATTCGACCATTTTCTTTCTCTCCACGATAGAATGTTTTAAAAATTTTATTCGATATTTAAACTAGCCAGGAAAATCTTTTTTAAATAGTTAATTTCAATTTTTTTGATTTTTGTGATTTTTTTTCAAATTTGGTTTTTTATGGGCCAACACATTCGACCATTTTCTTTCTCTCCATGATAGAATGTTTTAAAAATTTTATTCGATATTTAAACTAGCCAGGAAAATCTTTTTTAAATAGGTAATTGCAATATTTTTAATTTTTGTGATTTTTTTTTTAAATTTCGTTTTTTATGGGCCAACAAATTCGACCATTTTTATTCTCTCCATGCCACGATATTTCAACAATTTTATTCTATATTTAAACTAGCCAAGAACATTTTTTTCAAATACATAATTACATTTAAAAAATTTATTTTTTTATTTTTTTGAAATTTTGTGTTTGGTTCCGATCAGAAAATCGCTGATAACTATGCTAATAACTATGTAAAAAAAATTTTGAACATAACAAAACCTTTTTCAAATAATTAACATTTTTTTCATTTCTGTTTTTTTTTAACTTGTTTTCCTTTTTTTTATCAGGAAATCGTTGATATTTATCAGGAAATCGTTAAGAATTGCAAATATTATATTCGCATCGTACATGCAATTTTTGATTTCGCAACGATTT
The DNA here is from genome assembly GCA_946811545.1 of Netelia fuscicornis. Taxonomy (NCBI): domain Eukaryota; kingdom Metazoa; phylum Arthropoda; class Insecta; order Hymenoptera; family Ichneumonidae; genus Netelia; species Netelia fuscicornis. The sequence goes on along the minus strand of OX328011.1, from coordinate 1,595,116 downwards.
TATGAATTCATTTTGTAACAAAAAAAAAATATCTCAGGTCGAAAGCGATCGACTTCCGGTACTTTGACTCCCTCGGAGGGTTGAATTTTTTTTTCATTCAAATCACTGTCACAGTACGATGCCCGAATCGGAAATTTCTCGTATAAAACGGGGTTGAGGATAACAAAATAAAAAAAATCATTTTTTTGCATCCCTCGAGCAACGACTCGAAACGCCCCATACATGGCACAAATTTGCATAACGAGTTTCACGTACGAGAAAACGCGAGCTTTGCATTCACAAGGGTGGAATTAAAGTCGACTCTCGCGAGCTTTTTTAAGCAGAGTGTACGATCCGCGATGAACAAAAAAAAAATAAAAGAAAAATGAATTCAAAATTTTGCCACCCCGAGGTTTTTTTTTTCATTTTTCTTTTCCAAACTATAGTTACAAGGGCCCTTTGTTTCATCGAGAACAATCCGATCGCACAATGATCGCCATCGAATAAAAAATTGAAAATTTCGAAAGAAAAATCGTGTCTTTTATTCATTTTTCTATCGAATTTTCTCACGAAGGGAAAATTTTGATGGAAAAATAAATAAATTTTCATCAAAATTTTCCCTCCGTGAAAAAATTCGATAGAAAAATAAATAAAAAATTATAAATAAAGTTTCGAGGAAAAAATAAATAATTTTAAAAGAAAAATTATGTTTTTTTTTTCGGTTTTTATTTATTTTTCCATCAAAATTTTTCCTCCATGAAAAAATTCAATAGAAAAATAAATAAAAACCGAAAAAAACATAATTTTTCTTTTAAAATTATGAATTTTCGCCTCGAAATTTTTCGGGAAAAAATATTTTCCTCGAAAATGAATAATAAAATAGAGATTTTCCTAGAAAAAAAAAAATATAAACCGGAAATACATCATTCCCCGGATCGTAACCGGAAGTTCGTCGCTTTTGACGAACAAACTTTCTCTCTTTCAATTGGCAATCGGTTTACACGTTCGCCACTTTTGGAATGAAAACGTAAATACGAAAACGATATATATTTTCAATTTTGCGAAAATACGCGAGGAGAATTTTTCCACGATATGGGAGAAAGCGCTACGTAAATACGCGTATATTTTTTTTCTCACGTGGTGAAAAGGGTGGAAGAGAGTGAGCTCGTTCGATCATTTTTTACGATTTTTTGAACGAGAATTTCTCCCATCGTGCGAAACTGAGTTTATGCGAGAGAATAGAATGTTTTTTTTTACATAGAAATTTGTAGAGTTTTGAGAATTGGAAAGTTTATTTTCATGGTAAAACAAGATAAAAAAGATCGACCCGGGATAATAAATAAATTTTTATTGTTTTTATTTTTTTTTACTTTGTGACGTCAATTATTATTTTTTTTTCTAAAATTGCCAATTTTAGTTCTTGGCGATACTTGGCAAATTATTATTCTCAGGACTAAAGGGAAGAACCTGCAAAAAAGATGCGGCCAACAATTTTATTTCCTCCAAAAAAGCTTAAAAAATAATTTTTGTAAATTGACAAAAATGAAAATCGGTTTTCCAATATTTGACAATTTTCCCCAAATGTCCAAAATGCCTCAATTATTCTTCCGTTCCGTGCTTTTTTTTTTAATTTTACGTGAAATGACAGAATAGTTTTTCAATTTTCAATTGTCCTTCGAGAAAATCACGTAGGATTTTTCCCTTAATTTCCCAACGAATGAGAAATCTTCGTCAAGAGAGATCGACCCGAGGAAAATCAATAAATTTTTATTATTTATATATTTTTTTTTCTTTGTGATGAAAATAAATTTACATATTGCCGGGACCGGGATTCGAACCCGGTTTCACTACGACCACAGTGTACGGTCCTACCACTAAACGACCACAGCTACTGCAGGACTTATGGAAAATATTTTTTATTTTCTAAAATTGCACTTTAGTTCTTGACGACAGTTGGAAAATCATGATTTTCAGGACTAAAGGGAAGAACCAGCACAAAAAATGGGGCCAAAAATTCTCTTTCCTCCAAAAAAGCTTAAAAAATAGTTTTTGTAAATTGACAAAAATGAAAATCGGTTTTCTAATATTTGACAATTTTCCCCAAAAGTCCAAAACGCCACAATTATTTTTTCGTTCCGTGCTTTTTTTTTAATTTTACGTGAAATGACAGAATAGTTTTTCAATTTTCAATTGTCCTTCGAGAAAATCACGTAGGATTTTTCCCTTAATGTCCCAACGAATGAGAAATGTTTGTCAAGAGAGATCGACACAAGGAAGTTAAATAAATTTTTATTATTTATATTTTATATTTAATTATTATATTTTATTTTTTAAAATGGCACTTTTGTTCTTGACGACAGTTGGAAAATCATGATTTTCAAGATCAAAGGGCAAAAATCTAGGGGATTGGTTAAAATTTTTCTTTCCTCCAAAAAAGTTTCAAAAATAATTTCCACGAATTAAAAAAAATGAGCACCGTTTTTCCAGCATTAAAAAATTTTCTTCAAATATTCAAAATGCCCCAATTTTTTTCTATTCCATGTTTTTGTTTTAATTTTACGTGAAAAAACAGATTAATTTTTAAATATTCAATTTTTCTTAATTTCGAGAAAATCACGTGAGACCTTGATTTCCAACGAACGAGAAATCTTCGTCAAGAGAGATAAGTGTTTGTGAATTAAGCATCGACGATAAAGCGCGATTCGTACTCGAGATCGTGAAATCGTTATTCAACGATGGAATTACGAGAGCGTTTCTCGTTACGACGGAGAAATAAACGAGGCCGATGTCAAAGTTCGATGAATTCAGAAATAAACGATTTATATCGAAACGAGCATTTTTGTTATTGTTATCATTTTCCTAGTTTCTACGTAATCGAGGTCGTTCGAATATTAATCCGCTATTGTGTTTATTACAAAATTAATCGTTTTAATTAATTAAACAAAACGATAATTAAAATTCAGCTTTTCAATTATTAATAATTAACAATTCGTATAATTATTATAAAATTAACGATCGACGATGTAAAAAAGCAATTATTATTATTATTAATTAATAAGAAATTAAAAATTGTCGAATTTTTTTTAATTGAAGAAAAATTTAGAATTTCAGGTGGAATTTATTCGTTCGTCTTTCTCCTGAAATATCATTGCAGTAATAACAATAATATTTCATTATTCGTACAGAGATATTGAATTTAGTTGAAACTTGGTCGCAGCGGGTTGTTGGATGTCTCAACGAGAATTCCATTTTCTCTCTCTCTCTCTCTCTCTCTCTCTCTCTCTCTCTCTCTCTCTCTCTCTCATCTCCCTTCAGTTATTAAATCTCGCTGATCCCTGGAGTTTGTCGCAGATGTGAAAGCTTATTTATTCGTTCTCATTTATCTCTCTCTCTCTCTCTCTCTCTCTCTCTCTGTCTCTCTCTCTCTCTCTCTCTCTCTCTCTCTCTCTCTCTCTCTCCTTATTTCTCTCTCTCTCTTTCTCTCTCTAGAAGTGAACCAGCGAAACTCTCGGCTAATTCCATCCAACGTCCCATTACTTTTTCACTCAGGACAAAAAAAAACTTCCTCTTGTTTCTCTACCCTCGTTCTTCCTGACCGGACATATGAGGCTTTTCTGGAATTTTTTGCCATATCGTCTCGTCGATGAGAATTCATCCGATATTCGTAATTCGACTCACGAGCTTGAGATCAACAAATACCTAATTTGAATTGTTAACGTAGCAATCAAATATTTCAATGATAAATAATGATTCTATTTTTATTTATGATTTTAATGTTAATATTGTAATTTAATTTAAATTTAATCGTAATATTTATAATTTAATAAATGTTAATATTTAAAATGTAATTTAATAAAAATAATCAATCTTCCAGCAATAACATTTCACAAAATTCCTGATAATTATTATTATTATTTTTATAATTATTATGATATTATTATACAATAATTTTATAAACGAATTCAAGTACAACGAGAGAAAATGCTACAGACATTCAATGCTAATATTATAATTTAATTTAAATTTATTCACAATATTAATAATCTAATAAACATTAACATTTAATATTTAATTTGATAATAACAAATATTACAACAACAATATTTCACAAAATTGATAATTTTTATTATTATTCCTACTATCATCATAATTATTATTTTTATAATTGTTACATAACATTTTTTAAACAAAGTCAAATAAAATAAGACAAAATACTAAAGACATTTGCATATGTGATGTTGCTCGAGTGTATCCTAGTCCATGAGTGAGACAGGGATGAGAAAGACAACCGAAGTGGATCGATGGAAATGCATTTTTCCAATGGTGACTGAAGGAGCCGGGAAGAACGGGGAGGGGGGGGGGTAGAGGTACTTGTCACAGCCAAGAAGACGAGAAAAGATAGCGACGGCGGTGATGGCGGTGGGTGAGCAACTCGGAAGCCAGAAAAGAAGATATCCTATGAAGTGAAATAAAATTCTCACGACTCCGGTGACGCGCCTCTGGTGTTGGGTAGAAAACTTTTTCTCACGGTGTACGAGAGTGAATGAGGTAGGGGATGGTAGAGGTTAGGGGTTGGGGAGGGCGGAAGGGGTTGGGGGTTGGGAAGGGTGGAAGGGGTTGGGGTTGGGAAGGGTGGAAGGGGTTGGGGAGCGAGGAGGGTGAAAGGGGTTGGGGGCGGAAGAGGGAAGAAACGCATCAACCTTCTCCCCTCGGCGTGCATCGAAAAGACACGAGTAGATGCGCAAAAGGGGGTTGAGATATCGCGCGCAACCCCTTAATGAAATCTTTGCCGAGAGGTTCGTTCTTGTCCGTGAGTGTGTGTCTGTCTGCATTTTTGTCCGTATGTGTGCGTATATACGCGCGGGAGCAAAACGGGATCTGAAACGCGATGAGGAAATGGGATAAGACGGGGCAGCTGCGACGCGTGACGAGAATTCGCAATTTCGATAAAAACGCGAGAGAGAGAGAGAGAGAGAGAGGGGTGGGGGGAGGGGTTTCTTCGCCGTTATATATCATTTTAAACGTTGATACTGCCGGCTTATGGACACGATTTATGGCGCTTTTGCCTTTTTTCTGGATCGTTTTTCTGCGTTTTTTTTTTATTCTAAGTTTTTGTATTTTTCGCATTTTCTTTTTTTACATTTTTCCGAGGATACCGGTCGTAAATTATTGTCTTCGAGCCGTCTGGCAATGGCGGGAGTCGCGATTCGTACGTGAAAATTTTTATTATATCGTCTGTCGAAATTTTTCTTTATTGGCTCGCGAGAAAATTACATTTTTTTTTTCCGTAAGAGGTGGTCTTGAACCGGCGACCCTCGCATTACCAATCCGCACTCTTCGCCACTGCACCAACGATGGCTCTCGACAGTAATCGACAAAATCATAAAATAACGTCACGAGGCAATTTTTCTTCTAATATAAATTTGTCCAAATGTTTTTTAAATTCCCAAAGTAAACAATTTTGTTTTTAAATATAATTACGTCAATTTTCCATTGATTCGGGGTGATAGATGATCGAATCCCGATGACGATGTTCAATTTTTTTTTTTTTTTTTCAGATAGAATTTTCACGAAACAATGGCGAGTTATGTAACCGTAGCGATTACACCCTTATCTATAATCGCTTTTGTCGATTTTTCCTATATCACACATACCTGCATCTACCCCTATCTCCCAAAACCAAACCCAACCCCTTAAATTTTTCATTTCTTTTTTTTTCTTTTCTTTTTACACAGAGACGACCGTTACGCTCTCACCGAGTAGAACTCGAAATCCGCTCGAGGCGATTTTCTCGACAAACTCCTGGATACCGGCCAGACATATCCGCGATGATTATATGTATAGGGAAAGATTTTCGAGGAGAGGGCGGCTACGAGAAACGCTTTGGTACATGGGAACCGCGGGAACCTTTGGCCCCCCGGGTATACGCTTCAACTCACCGACAACTAAGTTTTCCGGGAGAACCCGCGACCCAATTGAGTTTTCTCGCCAATTATCTGAGACTGAGAGAGAGAGGGAGAGAGAAGGAGGGAGGGAGAGAGTGGAACGATTTTCTATGTCGTTCCTTTTTCCTGGCATTTTCGTCGAGTGGAGATTCGTCCTACGACCCAGCCAACGGGAAAAATATATAGAAGAATACTGGAGGAGGGATTTTCCAACCTCTCGTTGTCGATAATAAAATTGAATAATTTATTAACGACGTTAGAGACGAATAAATGAAAAGGAATTTATGACTCGATCGTTGGTCGTTGATTAATATGTTTTTCTTGGCGAATTTTTGAGTTCAGTCGAGAAGTTTTGTGTATTTGAGGAAAATTATGGAAATTGGACGATTAATCGGAGATGAAAAGAATTTTGAGAAAAAATCTAATTTTTTTTTATAAAAATCGACTTTTGATTTTCACGAGTGGAGATTCGTCCTACGACCTAGCCGACCGGAAAAATGTATAGAAGAATATTGGAGGAGGGATTTTCCAACCCCTCGTTGGCGATAATAAAATTGAATAATTTATTAACGACGTTAGAGACGAATAAATGAAAAGGAATTTATGACTCGATCGTTGGTCGTTGATTAATATGTTTTTCTTGGCGAATTTTTGAGTTCAGTCGAGAAGTTTTGTGTATTTGAGGAAAATGATGGAAATTGGAAAATTAATCGGAGATAAAAAGAATTTTGAGAAAAAATCCAAGTTTTTTTTTTTTTATAAAAATCGACTTTTGATTATCACGTCACTCGTGATAAGAAAACAAATTATCGTTGGACCAGTTTTGAGACAATTTTGAGCTCGAGCGATTTTTTGGTAAGCTCGTCTCGATCCTTTTTGTATTCGAAGATAAAAAAAAGTTATTTATGATTTTGCGAATGTGCGAATTTTAACAATTATTGTAAAAACAAACGCTATCAATTCCAGTATTAACTTTCGCAGAGTGCTGCGCGTATTAAAATCTGCAACTCGCACTCTTACGTATGTGCGATAACGTTTATGCGTGTATTAGATAACTTTGCACAAGTAAATAATGCGATAAGGACTGCGAGTGTCCGTCGCGTGTTATCAAAGATTTAAAAAAATTTTATACACATTCTCGATATTTACTCTGCCCAAAGTTCGATAAATGAAATCACTTTGAAACAAGATGAATTACAAAAATCAATTTACAATAATAATTGTTAAACTCAAATAAATAAATTATTTATTTCTATTATTATTTATTATTTATAAAGGATTAATCAAATCGGCAGCAAAAACAAAAAATACACTTTAACCGAAAATTAAAAAAAAGAAATATATAATTATTAACTTCATCGATAAAAAATCAAATATTTTATCAATTCTAATTTTATCGATATTTCTTATCGCTACAATAATAATGAAATTATTTAAACAGACGCAACCATTGTCATAAAATAAACAAATATAATATAATAAAATAAGAAAAATCGTTTTTATCGAGCGAGTTCTAATTAAATTAATTCAACCCTTAGATTCGATTTGATAAATAAAATTGATCACTTAAGATCGCAAGCAAAAACAAAAAATACACTTTAAACGAAAATAAAAAAAAGAAAAATATAATTAATTAACTTCATCGATAAAAAATCAAATATTTTATCAATTCTAATTTTATCGATATTTCTTATCGCTACAATAATAATGAAATTATTAAAATAGACGCAACCATTGTCATAAAATAAACAAATATAATATAATAAAATAAGAAAAATCGTTTTTATCGAACGAGTTCTAATTAAATTAATTCAACTCTTCGATTCGATTCGATAAATAAAATTGATCACTTAAGATCGCAAGCAAAAACAAAAAATACACTTTAAACGAAAATAAAAAAAAAATAAAAATATAATTAATAAACTTCGTCGATAAAAAATCAAATATTTTATCAATTCTAATTTTATCGATATTTCTTATCGCTACAATAATAATAAAATTATTAAAATAGACGCAACCATTGTCATAAAATAAACAAATATAATATAATAAAATAAGAAAAATCGTTTTTATCGAGCGAGTTCTAATTAAATTAATTCAACTCTTCGATTCGATTCGATTCGATAAATAATTAATACAAGTTTATCGGATCACGTCTTCGAGATGTTCGAATCGGCGGATTCGAAGGAGGGGCAACGTACACGAGTAAAAGCTTGTCGAAAGAGAGACCATGGGGCCCCCCAGGCCGTGCGTGTATTTCTCGTTGAGGAAACGAGCACGAGGGGACCGGACAAGAGAGTGCACGCGAGCGAGAAAAAGGCACTTCGCTTTGGCTCGTTCAATCGGTCGGATCGCGAGCTCCTTCACGAATCCCTCGTGACTCGAATCGAACTCGCATAAACGAACTCGGAATAAATTTTCCCTTTTTTTTTTCGTTTTTTATTTTTGTTTTATCGAATTTTTGTTGGTTTTTCTTCTTTTTTTACCATTTGCGACGTCTACAGACGATTTCGAGAGATCGTATCTCGCACAAAATCGATATATCGATTCTCAATTTGGGTCTCGGTTTGACGATTTTCGTTTTTTGTGATTTTTTTTTTGGTTTTTTTTGTTTTGGTTTTTTTTCTTGTCTTTCACCATCGGGACAAAGTTCAACGGTTCGTTGGAAAGAACGGGAGGAGGATTGGACGAGGGAGAGAAAGAAGAGGGAAGAGTTACGAGAAAAGAGCGGGGAGGAAGGAACACGTTTATAAATCGAGAGGGAAGCGCCATGCCATTTTTCAAGAAAATACGTATTTTCTCCAGACACAAAAGTAAGTGACGACGTCCATGAGTTCAATAATATTTTCCCCTGAAAATACACAATTTTTCTGTTAAAAAACATGTTTTTTTCGACGTTTTTGTGAACAAAAATGTGCAAAAATGATCGAAAAACGTTAAAAAATTGGTAAATCGTGCAATTTTTCAGTTTTATCTGAATTCTTGAATATTTTTTATTAATCCAACGTTGAAGTTTTATTACGTCTCACAAAATTTATCGCGAAATACAAAGCAAGAAAAACAAAAAACGCAAAAAAACTAAATTTTTTCTCGTTTTACGAACGTCGCGATTCGAATTTCACGGAGATTTTTATTTTTCGCAGGTGATAAGCAAATACAAAATTTTTGTGTTAAAAAAAAAGTTTTTTTGAGGTTTTTGTGAACAAAAATGTGGAAAAATGATCGAAAAACGTTAAAAAATTGATAAATCGTGCAATTTTTCAGTTTTATCTGAATTCCTGAATATTTTTCATTAATCCAACGTTGAAATTTTATTACGTCTCGCAAAATTTATCGCGAAATAAAAAGCAAGAAAAACAAAAAACGCAAAAAAACTAAATTTTTTCTCGTTTTACGAACGTCGCGACTCGGATTTCACGGAGATTTTTATTTTTTCGCGCGTGATAAGAAAGTGCAAGCTTCGATGAAACGCGATAACGTTGTGTATGGGAATTTTTGCATATCTCACTGTCCGTCCGCATAATCTAATCCGAGCGAGTGTTCAATTTTTTTTATAAAAAAAAAAAAAAAAAAATACGCGAAAAAATCGACTTTTAAGGGAGATCTATCTATCATTACAGAGTTACCGTTAGATTTCACTGAAAATTTGCAGAAACGTTCTTTGACGTCATATGTACACGCGTGTAAAATTTCAGGAGTCTTTGTCGACTCAAAAATCACGATATTTATTCTTGAAAATCTTGTTTTTTTTTGCAATTTCTCATAAGAGCCCGTGTTAAATATTGCAAAATTATACGAGTGTCTCGATTATTTGGTCGATAAAGCTTGTTGAAATTTTGTACACATTTTTATATGACATCAAAGAAGCTTCGATTAGTTTTTATAACAAATCTTATGGAAAACAAAAATTCATGATTTTGTTTATTATATAACAAATAAACTTAAGGTAGGATCAATTTGAATTTTTAGTATGTTGTTCTTTGATCGATTTCCAACAACTTTTCTTAATGAACTTAAACGCTCGGTCCGCTTGGAATGTGAGAAAAAACAAGAATAAAATTATGCAAAATCGTGCGGAGTGTCAAATTTCATGACGCAATTTACGCGGGAAATTCTCAAATTTCTTACGCACTTTGCCGTGAAAAAAGAAGAAAAAAAAAACAGGAAAAACTTGAAATTCGCTGAACGAACGATTTTGTGTTTTTTGTCCCTCTCATTGTTCATTATTATTATTATTATCATCATTTTATTTTTTTTCTCTATTAGCGTCGAAATTGTCGAGCTGGCCAAAAAGTCACAGCGTTTCTAATACACGTAAGGGCGTATCTTTAGCCAAAAAATGCATCGAATTTCCCCCTCCTCATCTCAACCCAAAAACTCGGCGAGACGTCGACATTTTTTTTCGCACAGTTGTTTTTTCTTTTTCGACCGCGACGCCATAAGTGGAACAGGCGCGTTCTCGCTGTGGCCTAGAAGGTCGGGGCACGGTCTCTCGCGCATCTTTTCTTCGTTTGGTCCATCGCCGGATACGATGTTCTTGATAAAATAAAAAGAAAAAGAATGAAAATAAAAATAAAAAAATGAAAAAAAAGAGAACAACAAAAAACAACAAAAAATTTATCCATACTCACCTCGCTCGCAGAATCCCGATTAACCGTGTATAGTCATGACTCGCATTGCGCCTCCTTCGTCCGCAGCTTCCGGTAAACTTCGTACGCGTTCCGTATAAAAAACAAAACTGCGATGTCGTATCTGAAAACAGGAAAATCGAGTTCGTTCAACTCTTGCTCGCTCGTTATACAGGGTGAGTTTCATAAGGTGTCTCAAACTTTATTTTAAGGTAGATGGGATCATTACAAACAAAAGTTGCAAATATACATTTGGGATATTTTTAATAGTTTACGAGATATCAATTTTTTAAGTTGGTCCAATCAGAGCACGCCGAGAAGCATTGGAAACGCCCACTCCCCTAGCAGCCAATACACGAGAAATAAAAATGACTGCGTAATAATATAATAAATAAAATTGACAGCTCTGAATTTTGCAATCCCAAATGTAACGCCCTACACTGTTCTACCTCTACGGCTAGGGCGGGAGTGGGCGGCGCCAAAGCTTCTCGGCGCGCTCCGATTGGACCAACTTTCAAAGCTTTATATCTCGTAAACTATTCAAAATATCCCAAACGTATATTTGCAACTTTTGTTTATAATGATCCCATCTACCTTAAAACAAAGTTTTGAGACATTTTATGAACCTCACCCTGTATATATGGAAAAGCGCAGTGCGAGCGAGGAAGGGTTGGGGGAAAGGAGATAATGATAGTGTCGAAACGAAGAAAAAAATCAAAAGAAAAATAAATAAAAATCCTGGGCAAAGGAGGAAAAAAATTGTTAATCGACGTAGATAAAAATAACAATAATAGTAATAATAATCGTACGAACCAGGGTGGAAAATTGACGGTTCGTTGAAAATGACTTTTACGCGAAGGTATTTCTGCGTCTATCGCCGCGTTATCTTTGCGTCGATAAGTTGGTGCGCGCGCGCACGCGTAATTCATCGTATTCATGGGTTTTCACCGTTACTTGGAAATTATTTATTCCATACTCGTACCGCGAGTTGCGTCATAAAAACGGCATCGTTACATTATTATGGATGATTTTTTTTTTAGAGTCGTAGTCGCTGTTGCGGATTTTTTTCGTTTTTTAAACAATTTTTTTTTTGTTAAGTTCGCGCATGCTTGTGCTCGGTCGTCCTGAAGCAATGAGTCTTAATTATAGTGTTTCGAGGCTCCGACGTGTTTTGCGATACAACGTATTCGCTCGGGTATACACGTGTATGTAAATATTAAAACGTACACGCGGTCGCGGTTCTCCTTTCACCGAGACTCACGGTGTACCTTTTGCCCTTCTCGTTGTCGTTTTTATCTTATTCTCCTCTCCGCTGCCCCACACGCTGGTGGTCGAACGATTATTATCTGTGCGAGAGGCGCCGTCTCGACAGATCTCGCACGACAATTAGCGATGGAACGAGAATAGCAACGATAGTAAAACGACGATAAGGGAAATGAAATGTTTGTTTGTTAATTATTTTTGTAACGAGACGTAATTAACTTTTTGGAAGCAATTATATTTGAATTAATGTCGAATAATCTTTTATTTTTTATTAGAGTCTTAAAAATAGCGATAATGGCAATTTGATAAAATTATAACAGAAGTTTATTGGGTAAAAATAGAAATGGAATTTTTTAAGTTTTTAGAAAATTAGCGAAGATAGTAAAACGACGATAAGGGAATTGAAATGTTTGTTTGATAATTATTTTAGTAACGAGGCGTAATTCATTTTTTGGGAATAATTATATTTGAATTAGTATCGAATAATCATTTTTTCCAGTAAAGTTTTAAAAACAGCGATAATGATTATTTATTTATCGATGAAAAAAATTATCGAACGAAAGTCAAAAAATAATTCTCTATTTCCTCAATCGGAATCAATAAAAAGTGAATGACGAAAGAAACAAAAATGAAGCTGTATCTTCCTCGATTAACTGCCAAATATTAATTTCTTCTATTTCCTTACCTCGATTGATTAATTAGTAATCGATTAATTCAACAAAATTCTCTCCAACCCTGTCTCACTATCGAGTAAAATAATTGCCAACTGTCAACAAAAATTGCCAACTGACGAAAGAAACAAAAATGAAGCTGTATCTTCCTCGATTAACTGCCAAATATTAATTTCTTCTATTTCCTTACCTCGATTGATTAATTAGTAATCGATTAATTCAACAAAATTCTCTCCAACCCTGTCTCACTATCGAGTAAAATAATTGCCAACTGTCAAAAGAAAATTCCTCGTTTAGCTCGTGTACGAGATAACAGGAGAATTTATTTTTTTACGACGACGAATGAAACTGTGACGAAGAGAACAAATGTATAACACACGTGACAAAATCACTCTTAACTCTTCCTCTCTCTCTCTCTCTCCCTTTCACTCATTCGCTTCTTCTACGTTACGTAGGGACCGATGGTATCTCGCATGCTCCCGATCTATCCGTCTTTCTTTCGACTATGATGAACGACGAGTCAAGAGCTCTTCCAGTATCTACCCCCGGTAAAATGTAATTTAACGCTGGTACCGAGAGAGAAAAGCGTCCGGAGGTAGCTGAGGAGGAAAAGGGCACGACCCTTTCTCTCTTACCCTCCAAGACGGCTGGTACAGCGATAGAGCAGACCTTGGAAATGCATGAATGCTTCCGGGGCTCGCGGCTCGCGTCTACGGAGAAACTGGAGAGTTTTTGGTATATAGAGAGCTTCGACCAACGAGGAAATTGCTTCCCTCGAGCGTGTTCTCTTGGACGAGGACGATGGTGCGGTTGGATGACGAAGAAAAGCGAAGTGGAAGTGAGCTTCGAATTCTTCATACATACATACATACATACACACATATATATATATATATACAGGGTGAGTTTCATAAAGTGTCCCAAACTTTATTTTAAGGTAGATGGGATCATTACGAACAAAAGTTGCAAATATACATTGGGGATATTTTTAATAGTTTAGGAGATATAAATTTTTTATATTGGTCCAATCAGAGATCGCCGAGAAGCGTTGGAGCCGCCCACTCCCCGCCCTAGCTGTAGACATAGCACAGTGTAGGGCGTTACATTTTGGGTTGCAAAATGCAGAGCAGTCAATTTTATTTATTATATTATTAAGCAGTCATTTTTATATCTCGCGCATTGGCTGCTTGGGCGGAAAGTGGGCGGATCCAACGCTTCTCAGTACGCTCGGCAAAATTTAGAGTAGTCAATGTCCGAGAAATGAAAATGACTGCGTAAGGAAATGATAAATAAAATTGACTGCTCTGAATTTTGCAGCCCCAAATGTAACGCCCTACACTGTGAAATCTCTACAGCTAGGGTGGGGAGTGGGCGGCGCCAACGGTTCTCGGCGCGCTCTGATTGGACCAACTTAAAAACTTGATATCTCGTAAACTATTAAAAATATCCCAAATGTATATTTGCAACTTTTGTTTGTAACGATCTTATCTACCTTAAAATAAAGTTTGAGACTCCTTATGAAACTCACCCTGTATATGTGTATGTATGTAAGTATGTATGCATGCATGTTGAAGGAAAGCGAGGGGGAGAATAGCATTTTCTTCGGTCATCCAGACACTCACCTTCTGTGCTTTTTATTTTCTGTCGTCCTTCGCGTCTACTTCCTTCTAGAATTTATATATGTATATATAGGAGGAAAGGAGAGAGAGAGATTTTTTTTTATTATAGTTCACACGTTCCTTCCAGATTCGCGATTCTCGTCGTTCAACAATCACGTCGCGATCTTGCACCATGTCGAGCACAGACATTTTCTTGGAATATATAAAATTCCTTATTTACATATGTTGGCTCTCTTGTCTGTACATGTACATATATATACGAGGGTATATAGGGATGCAAAGATGAGAGTATGAGTTTTTAATAATAATTGTAATAAAATAATTTTGATAATTTTTGTAAAAAAATTGTAATTATTATTAGCGAATATTTCAGATTATTGTAAATTAATATTTGTTCATTTAATTTTGAGATTTGGTTAATAAAATGATAATTACTATTTCAATGAAATGAGAAATTAAATAATAATTTATTATTGTATCGATGAAGATTAAAAATTAAATTAAAAAGATTAATCGATAATAATTTGTTTATAATAATATCAACGATTAATCCTTATTGTTTCCAATGAATATAACATTTTGATACCAAATTTTGAGTTATATTATCATTATTATTTTATAATGATACTTGTGATATTACAATTTATAATTTATACGAATTAATTAAATACTAAATTAAAAATCATTTATGAATGTGAATGCAGATAGTCGTTTTCTTGTCGTTAGATCGGCGAAAAAAAGGAGACGAAAGGAAGAAAAAAAAACATATTGGGTGATGAAGGAAGAAGAGAGCGAAAGGGAGAGAGAGAGAGAGAGGGAGAGAGAGAGAGAGAGAGTGAGAGAGAGAGAGAGAGAGAATTGGATATTGTGTCGAGAATTTCATCTTCCACGAGGGTGGGTTTCCTGGCAGAGCCGATTAGACTTTATTGTCTCGCTGCTGGAGTTCTTCGAACAAAAAAAAAAGAAAAAAAACCAGAAATATCCGAAGATCCAGAATTGATTCGTTCGTTCAGCGAGAAGGGGTAGGAATATTGAACGAGAGCCGAAGCTTTTCGACGTCATAAGACCGAAATATATGGTCGACCGAAGGAAGAAATAACCATCGGTTTTCTTTTTTCATGAGGAAGCTTAACGAAACCTTGAGCGCCGAGTTTTCGCCTCGTTACTCGTACATCGAGTCGAACTTATCGTTGTCGTTTCTGCAACTGGAAGATATCGTTTTCTTTCATACTTTGCGTCAAACGACATTGATCACAAAAAATTTGTCAATAGTCTCCTTGTGCGTTTTATTCGTACTTTATGGTTATAAAAAAAAGGAATTTATTTATTTTATTGATAATTTTTTATTATCGATTGATCCCCCCTTACCTCTCTATCAATAAAATGATAATTATTATTAGATCATTGAAATAAAAATAAAATAATTCCAATAAAATAATAATAATTATTTTTTTGATGAAAGAATTTGTTTATATACATAAACGTGTGTGTATAATGAACCTCATTGTCATCTTTGTCAAGTTAATTTCGAATCTCTATCAATAAAATGATAATTATTATTAAATGAATCAAATAAAAAACAAAATAAATCCAACAAAATAATAATTGTTATTTCCTTGATGAAATAATTTGTTTAAATACATAAATCTGTGTGTATAATGAATCTTAACGTCATCTTTGTCAATTTAATTTCGAATCTCCATCAATAAAATGATAATTATTACATCAATCAATTAAAAATAAAATAATTCCAACAAAACAATAATTCTTATTTTTTTCGTGTAACAATTTGTTTATACACATAAACGTGTGTGAATAATGAATCTCATCATCATCTTCATCAATTTAATTTCGAATCTCCATCAAAAAACTGATAATTATTACATCAATCAATTAAAAATAAAATAATTCCAACAAAATAATAATTCTTATCTTTTCATGTAACAATTTGTTTATACACATAAACGTGTATGAATAATGAATCTCATCGTCATCTTTATCAATTTAATTTCGCATCTCCATCAATAAAATGATAATTATTACATCAATCAATTAAAAATAAAATAATTCCAACAAAATAATAATTCTTATCTTTTCATGTAACAATTTGTTTATACACATAAACGTGTATGAATAATGAATCTCATCGTCATCTTTATCAATTTAATTTCGCATCTCCATCAATAAAATGATAATTATTACATCAATCAATTAAAAATAAAATAATTCCAACAAAACAATAATTCTTATCTTTTCATGTAACAATTTGTTTATACACATACAAATGTGTGTGTATAATGGATCTCGAGTCCAGTCAAGAATCGACAGGTCTTACATCAGCCGCTCTTACTGCCGCCTGAGGATCAATTATCCCCTCTTCGACCGCCACTACGGTCTTTCCGCATCTCATACTTTCTATTTTTTTTCTTTTTTTTTTTCTTTCAACTGCATATTTCTCTCTATCCGTCTCTCTCAGTCTCTCCCTCTGGCTATCTCTCACTCAAACCACATTGGCCACTTCAAGGGCTCGACTCTCCGAATCGCTCAGAGAGCTCCAAACTTGCAACGCACGCAGGGATTCGCGCACGCGCAGACGCAAGCCTCTCTCTCGCTCTTCGCGTCTCTCTCTCTCTCTTTCACCCTGAATTCGCGATGCACGAGCGTGAGCCAGTTCTTTTTTTTGCGCGTTCGCTCTTTTTATTCGCGTGCACGAGCGTTCGGCAAAAATTGCATCAGCCTTCGTGCGTCGGTCACTCGGCGAACGAGTCGAGCCTTGCGGGACAAAGGGGCGATCGACAGGTTCGGGCTTGGCATTGGATACGAGAAAAATTGATGCGGGGTCGAAATAATTTTCGGCCGAGAAGCTCAACAAATTTCTCGTGACGTCGATGAGCGCTGGAATGTTTTTTTTTTGTTTTTCCAAATTGGACATAAAACGAAATAAATGGCTTTTTCTTTTCGCCGGTAGAGCGCGCTACCACACGATAGGTCAAGGTGTTTTTTTTTCTTATCTGGACGAGATCACCTTGAATGCTGTCAAGGTCAAATTGGGCGTATGCACTTGCATCGTCGATTCGTACTCGACGCTACAATATGAATTTACGTGGTAAATGTGCTGGTGATACACGAAAAGGTTAAAATTGTTAATTTTGTAAATTTTTTTTTTGGATAAATAAGTTTTTAGAAAGATTTTAATAAATTTTTTAGTTTGAATATTTTTGCTGGTTACTGGGTTAATTTTTTTAGTATATAATTTAGTAATATAATATCAATACACGAAAAGGTCAAAACTGTTGATTTTAGAAAAATTTAATTATTTTTTGGATAAATAAATTTTTAAAATTCGCTGAGTTTTGCAGGTTTAATATTTTTGTTGGTTACTGGGTTAATTTTTTAGTATATAGTTTGGTAATATTAATACACGAAAAGGTCAAAATTGTTGATTTTAGAAAAATTTAATTATTTTTTGGATAAATAAATTTTTAGAATTCGCTGAGTTTTGTAGTTTTATTATTTTTGTTGGTTACTCGGTTAATTTTTTAGTATATAGTTTGGTAATATTACTACACGAAAAGGTCAAAATTGTTCACTTCAGAAAAATTCAATTTTTTTTGGATAAATAAATTTTTAGAATTCGCTGAGTTTTGCACTTTTAATATTTTTGTTGGTTACTGGGTTAATTTTTTAGTCTATAGTTTAGTAATATTAATTCACGAAAAGGTCAAAATTGTTGATTTTAGAAAAATTTAATTTTTTTTTGGATAAATAAATTTTTAGAATTCGCTGACTGTTGTATTTTTAATATTTTTCTTGGTTACTGGGTTAATTTTTTAGTATATAGTTTAGTAATATTAATACACGAAAAGGTCAAAATTGTTGTTTTTAGAAAAATTACATTTTTTTTGGATAAATAAATTTTTAGAATTCGCTGAATTTTTTATTGCCAATATTTTTGCTGCTTACTGGATTAGTTTTTTTAAAAATAATTTTGAACAAGTGTAGAAAACTCTGTATCTAACTCAGTTTTAGGAGTTTAACGAGTGGGAGGTTCAAGATTAAAGAGTCGTGGAGAAAAATGAGAGAGACGATTTTTGATCGTTCATTTTATAACTGATCGATTTTTTGATTCGACCATCACTCTCCTATTCTTAAGAATAATTTAACAAAGACAATTTCAGACATTACTCAAGAACAATGAATGAGAGAGAAGCTAGTGTAGGCGAGATTGAGATTGTAAACGTAAAATCGATTTTGAAGAAACTTTCTGTGATAAAGAGAAGAAGCGAGAGAAAGAGAGAGAGAGAGAGAGAGAGAGAGAGAGAGAGAGAGAGAGAGAGAGAATTAAAGAGATAATCAAAACGAGAGGGTCTTTGTGCAGAAACGTCTCAGACTGGAGGAATATATATCGCTCTTGGTACGTCCTCCCTTCGCCATTTGCTAAATTTCTCGCTTTTCCAAAGCGGAGATGAGGATCGTTGAATTTCTCTTGCGATGCTTTCACCGGAAGGGCTGAGGCAACTTTTACTTACAATTAGTTCCGTTCGTTATTACAGACGTACGCGTCTCGACGTAGATATATTTGTTGCTCGAGTAACAAGGAATAAGTTATAGTTACGCTGTATACGTTATATCACATGCTTACTTATCTAGTTAAACGATTTTGCCGCCTTGTACGGGAGGGAAGAGTGGGGGAGATATACCGGGTGTCGGGTATTTTGGAAAAGATAAGACACGCAGCGGATGTTTAATTTGAAACTGATGAAGCATTTATCGGATTTATGATGCGAGAAGGGATAACGCATGTACCGGGTGTCTTGGTTGGAAGAAGTTGGGAATAATATACCGGGTGTCCAATTTTGAGAAATATTAACGTAGTGAAAATTCTAGCTGATGTTTAATTTGAAAGTGATGAAGCATTTATCGAATTTACAATATGAGCAGAGATGAAGCATCTACCGGGTGTCTCGGTTGGAAAACGTTGGGAATAATATACCGGGTGTCCAGTTTTGAGAAATATTAACGTAACGAAAAGTCTAGCCGATGTTTAATTTGAAAGTCATGAAACATGTACTGGGTGTCTCGGTTGGAAAAAGTTGCGAATAATATACCGGGTGTCCAGTTTTGAGAAATATTATCGTAACGAAAATTCTAGCTGATGTTTACTTTGAAAGTGATGAAGCATTTATCGAATTTACAATACGAGCAGGGATGAAGCATCTACCGGGTGTCTCGGTTGGAAAAACTTGGGAATAATATACCGGGTGTCCAATTTTGAGAAATAGTAACGCAACGAAAAGTCTAGTTGATGTTTCATTTGAAAGTGATGAAGCATGTACCGGGTGTCTCGGTTGGAAAAAGTTGCGAATAATATACCGGGTGTCCAATTT
Source organism: Netelia fuscicornis (assembly GCA_946811545.1). Lineage (NCBI taxonomy): Eukaryota > Metazoa > Arthropoda > Insecta > Hymenoptera > Ichneumonidae > Netelia > Netelia fuscicornis. The sequence continues at coordinate 1,575,624 of OX328011.1, read as the reverse complement.
AAAGTAATATTACCGTAGTGACAAGGCTGCCGAATCTTTCATTTAAAAATGATGAAGTGCCTATTAGATTTCCGTTTCGAAAAGGGATGAATCATATACCGGGTGTCTCGTCTAGAAAATGGTTCGAACAATATACAAAAAAACAACGTAACAAAACACGTACCGGATGTCCAAATGCGAATAAAATGGCGAAACTTATACCGGGTGTCCGACTCGAAAAGGAGAAAATCGTATATCCCTTTCGCGGAAATCCGACTGATTTAGTTATACCAGTAACCCGAGCATAATTTCGTATCGGTATAGTCAACGACGAGATTTCTTCTTCCTTTTTTTCCCTTCTCCGGTCCATACGTTATCCTTTTTACTCTTATTTCCATGGTGCATAGGCATCTGGAAGGAAGAGAGGGAGGAGATAGACAGGGATAGTTGCGGTTCTGTGGATGCAAGTCGAGCTGTAGAGATGAGCTGTTGCTACTCTCAGTACACCCCCTCCCCCTTTCCCCCCGACGTGTGTACGAGCGACCGCACAAGCCGCACGATCGATCCAGGCTCTCATCCGGCCGGCCGGAAAAGCACACACGGCAAATGCGAACGTGGAATCGTGGTTTAAAGGAAGAAGAAATACAAAAAAATAAATACGAAAAGCGGGAAACACGTTTTTCATTGAAAAATGTGAGCGAGATAGCAAAGCGAATCAATATTTAAAAATGGCGAACGTTTCTGTTTTCGACGCTAGACGATGCTTAAGGGCGCATTTTATTATTTTGGGACGACTTAAGTGGCAGAGATGAAATTTTGGGGTTTGGAGACACGATGATAAGGGAAAATGGACGAGAGAGAGAGAGATATGGAAGAGGGTGACGGTGAAGAACAAGAGTACACGTTCGAACTTTCTTTCCCTTTATTCTGAGAAGAGTTAAGGGGGTTGCGACGAGGGAGGGCTTGGGAGAGAAAACGAGAGAGGGTTTATGTTATAGTTGGTGGTGATGTACGAGAATTAGAGCGAGATCTGTACATACGTGTGTTTCACTGGAAATGTGGGGTAAAATGGGACACCTCAAAAGTCAGCCGAAGTTTTACAATCGTGAAACTCGTTCTCGTGGCTTTTTATCACGAGCAAGATTACAGAATGTTAAAAAAAACGAAAATATATTTGCAGTTTGCAGATTTTTATTAAATTAAATTTTCATTAATTATAATTTATACGATGGAATTTTTTATTACATTTTTAGTCTGCTCTTTGATACAAAATTTCTCTTTTCGTTCGCGAGCCAACGAACACAATTTTCTACATTTTTGGTAAAATATTTGTAATTAATTAAATTTTTTTTTAACTTTTGGTAAAATTTTTTTGAATTTCGAGACTGAAATTTTCTTCTCGCTTTATTTATTTTTCATTCAGTCGCGTTTAATGCGCAAATCCAGAGCTCCGAATGATTTTCCTCGGGTGGTCCATTTTGCCCCACTATTCTCCCATAAATTCGCCAAGGGAGCGAGACAGAGTCGCGAGCTTTCCGCACGTTTCTCCCATCGCTTTTCCCATACGACACACTCTGGCGTGCCTCGTCGACGGATCGTTCCGTCCGTTTTTATATCCCTCTGACTTTTCGTACGGTTGAGTTTTGAGAAGAGAGAGAGAGAGGGAGAGAGAAATCCCCAAAGAGTAAAGTAAGAAGAAAAAAAAATATAAAGAAAAGAAGCAGAGGAAGAAGAAGAAGAAGATGATGAAAAAGAAGGAAGGAAAGAACAAGAGGAACAAGAAGAAGAAGCGAACCCTTGAGAGGATAGAAACCAGCCCCCTCCCCCCCGTCATTCACCCCCGATAAATTCTCCAGCGCGGAAAAGAGTTTTAGTACACGAAGAGAGGGATATTAAGCTCCGGGAAAAAGCTTCTCGCGTATTTCAGCTCGATTTTTCTCTTCCTCTATTTCCAACCTTACGACGTCAAAAAGTTGCGTCTTCGTTGCAACCGCCATTTAAATTATAGGAAAAAGGAAACTAACAAGAAAATTCATCGAAATTGCGACAAAAATTTGTCACAATTAATTGTCTCATGGTTTTTGCATCGAAATTGTTATCGAGCGGTCATCAACGATGGATGTCACGACGAAATTTCGCTTGTCAAACGTCTACCCTCCCACCGTCACCCTCCGAAAAAAAACAATATTGATATTATTGAGACGAATCGTCGATAACGAAAAATACGAAATAAGTTTTGAAAACGTGGAAAATCCGAAACGACGGAAACGCGACTGGAAAAATCACTTCCGGTAGTTGATAATCGGGCGTAACGGAATGGGAGAAACGTTGGACGGATCGTATCGCGAGGATGTACGCTCGCGCGAGCGTTGTACGATTGTACGTTTATACGTGTACGAGAGGAAGAGAAGAAGCGACGGGGGTGGGAGAGGGGGAGGAGGGGGAGGGAGTATTTGAGGGTTTGAGGTTATGTATATCGTGCCGATCGTTGGACAACGCGCGCCATTTCGCTTCCGTCGTTGTCTATGAATACGACGTACGTTCGATGCGACCAAAACCCCTCCGGCTACGCACACACACACACTTACGTTTTAGCTAGACCGATATATACAGGGTGAATTTCATAAAGTGCAACAGGCTTTATTTTAGGGTAGATGGGATCATTGCAAACAAAAGTTGTAAATATACATTGGGGATATTTTTGATAGTTTAGGAGATATAAGTTTTTAAAGTTGGTCCAATCAGCGTGCGTCGAGGAGCGTTGGCGCCGCCCACTCCCGAGCTAGTCGTAGCGATAGCACAGGGTAGGGCGTTACATTTGAGGTTGCACAATTCAGAGCAGTCAATTTTATTTATTATATTATTAGGCAGTCATTTTTATTTCTCGGGCATTGGCTGCTAGGGTGGAAAGTGGGCGGGTCCAACGCTTCTCGGCGCGCTCGGCAAAATTCAGAGCAGTCAATGCCCGAGAAATAAAAATGACTGTGTAATAATATAATAAATAAAGTTGACTGCTCTGAACTTTGCAACCCCAAATGTAACGCCCTACATCGTGCTATCTGTACGGCTAGGGCGAGAGTGGGCGGCGCCAACGCCGATTGGACCAACTTTAAAGATTGATATCTCGTAAACTATTCAAAATATCCCTAATGTATATTTGCAACTTTTGTTTGTAATGATCCCATCTACCTTAAAATAAAGTTTTAAGACAATTTATAAATTTCACCCTGTATATAACGATCTATGCAACGCCGGTTTACGGAAGGAGCGCGACGTACCCGTGAACTATGTATAGGATGGCGAGAAGTGTGCGCTAGTGTCCGTACTACCACCGAAGAGAACTACGTTTCATGGTTCGCGAGTCCATTGATCGATTTGCAAAAGCCAACGTGATATATGTGTATACACATACATATATATGTATATGTACGTTTTGGTGAAGTATCGCTACGTTTTCTTGAATTTCCGGAGGAATTGCAATTTTTTTTGTTTCATTGACGCGTTCGACGATTTTCTTGGTTTCTTTTTCGGGACGAACAATCGTCGAATAACGTGGGATGAAAATTATTCGAGAAAAAGGATCGATTTTTCACTCGTTTTCAATTAAATTCTAATTGAAGTTTGTTTCGTTGCACATTTACCTTCTTTTTTGTAATGAAAATTGAGCGTGGTATCGAAACAATTCTCAATGCGAAATACAATTTTGTCTTCTTCTTTTGTTTCTCTTTCTTAAAATAGCTTTTTCGTTTATCGTATAAAGGGTGGAGAGAAAAAAAATTGAGCGATGGTGAAAATTCGTCCCAGACGTATGGAGGAGGATGAGAGAAGGGTGCAGGGACGGGGAAGGGTGGATTTCAGTATAAGAAAAGATCTAAGAGTCGCGCGTGAGGTCGACGTCGAAACGAGACTGTATGAACCGTGTCCAAGATCGTTCTCTCTTGTTTTCTCTCCTGTCTACTTTTTTTTTACTGTCTCGCGTTTTTTGTCGTTATTTCTATGACAGAGAACGACAGAGACAGATAGAGATTGAATGATTGATTCATTATTTGAAAATGAATAGAAAATAAGTAATAACCGAAATATAATAATAATAATTAACAATAAATGCAAATTACAACGAAAGTAAGATAAAACTAAAAATAAAGACAAATAAAAATAAAATAAGATTAAACGAAAAATAATAAAAAATAAACTCAAATAAAATAAGAATACAAAAGAGAAGAAAATGCATGAGCTTTTCAGACAGAGAGGGAGAGAGATTGATTGATTGATTGATTATTTTATTATGGCGCAGTAAGCTTTGGGGCAAACTATAACAATACTAAACTTTCACAAATAAAACTTAGAATTAACATTCTATACAAAATAAAGTGAAAATTAATAGAAAATAAGTAATAACTGAAATATAATAATAGTGATTAACAATAAATGCAAATTACAACAAAAGTAAGATAAAACTAAAAATAAAGACAAATAAAAATAAAATAAGACCAAACGAAAAATAATTAAAAATAAACTCAAATAAAATAAGAATACAAAAGAGAAGAAAATGCATGCGCTTTTCAGAGACAGAGAGGGAGCTTTGGGGCAAACTATAACAATACTAAACTTTCACAAATAAAACTTAGAATTAACACTCTATACAAAATAAAGTGAAAATTAATAGAAACTAAGTAATAAATGAAATATAATAATAGTGATTAACAATAAATGCAAATTACAACAAAAGTAAGATAAAACTAAAAATAAAGACAAATAAAAATAAAATAAGATTAAACGAAAAATAATTAAAAATAAACTCAAATAAAATAAGAATACAAAAGAGAAGAAAATGCATGAGCTTTTCAGAGACAGAGAGGGATGAGAGGGATGTGAGTATCCTGTTCGGTACAGGAGAGGTCCGACGAGAGGAGAGAGAGTTGGTGCGAGGATCGGTCTCGGGACGCGGGGGATGCGCGCAAACTCCGGACTACCGTGGTTTGCCGAGAGAGGGACGGAGGGTCTGGAGGGAGTGAGAGGGGTGAGCGCGGAATATCAGCGACGAAATGTTCACATCGTGGCGCGTCGCGTTCATGCTAACACGCTTTTCGCGCGGTTATTCGTCGCGTGCGACGTTATCGGTACGAACGCCTTATCTCGATCGTCCCGCTCACGAGGAACAATTTCCGAAGAGGGGGTTGAGATTATTCGAACGGGGTGGAAAAATTTGAAAAAAGAAATTATTATTATTATTATTATTGTTCATTATTTATTATTATTGTCATCGAGAAAATATTCGAGGATCGTTAAGAATTTTTCCGTCGTAAATAGTTAAAATTTAATTGGTGTTAAAGTGGACGCTGATCATGTCGTTCTTCAGGGGGTTGTGGAAGAGCAGCTCCAAGCATAAGAGTAAGTTTCGATGAGATTCATTGATAAATTCCACATTGTAATTTTGCTTGTATCGGACGATCGGTAAGACGGAAAATATTTGACAATTTGTCAATTTAACGTTTATCGATCACGATCGATAACGATCTTTCTTCTTATCGATAATATCGATCGTTTTTTTATTATTATTATTGTCGTTGTTTTTTTTTCTTTATTATCGTTTGAGATCGAAAGAAAATCAAGCCGGACAAATTTGATCGATCAAAATTGATCGTGATTTTTTAAATATTCTTTTTTTTGCATTATCGACCGATTTTTCATGGTGGTTTCATTAACGATCGATGAAATATTATTTTGGAACGAGTTGTAATTTGGCAAAGATCGTGCGATTTTCGAACGATCTTTTAAAATAATCGATAACGATTTTTTTTTATCCGATCGTTATCGATACGTGCGTCACCGATTTCGAGTTAACGAAATTTAACGAATGAAATCGGCACGAACGATAATCGATGTCGTTGCGTTAATCGATCCAAATATTTATTGACGATCACGAAACAACGTCAGGGTTGCAATCGCGACGTAAGAAAGGAAGAAAGAGAGAACAAGAAATCGGCAATAATAATGAGAAATCGTATAGATCGACCATTGCATTATGCAAATTACATTATACAATCGTATACAATAATCGCGTATAGTAAAGAATTCATTTCTTTCAACGACTGAGGTCGTGCTCGAGTTCAGGGACATGAATCTCTGCCCCCCTCTCCCCCCACCGTGCCATTCCACTATCGTTTCCCCCTCTTCGCGAATTTGCTTTGTACAGCCGAAACTTTCTTCATCGTGTGTGCATCGAGTGCATCGTGGAGGAGAGGGGGAGACGGGGGAGCGATCGAAAGAAAACGATCGATCTTAATAAAAATCAATAAAAATCTAAATTCGCTGATATTGATTTTAATTACGATCGATACCCCCTTGTTTTATTAATATATACATATATATCGAAGCGAATGGGGTAGGGTTATTGATATATATAATATAATATATCATATAATATAATATAACATATAATATAATATAATATAATATAATATAATATAATATAATATAATATAATATAATATAATATAATATAATATAATATAATATAATATAATATAATATAATATAATATAATATAATATAATATAATATAATATAATATAATATAATATAATAAAATATAGTATAATATAATATAATATAATATAATATAATATAATATAATATAATATAATATAATATAATATAATATAATATAATATAATATAATATAATATAATATAATATAATATAATATAATATTACATAATATTATATGATAGTGTATATTATGATATAATATAATATAATATAATATAATATTACATAATATTATATGATAGTGTATATTATAATATAATATAATATAATATAATGTAATATAATATTACATAATATTATATGATATTATATTATATAATATATTCATATTATATTACATTGTATATGTATATGTATACATATATGTGTGTGTATTGGTAAAAAATATAGTAAAAGGCGAAGGGGCACAATGGGGGGAGGGGGGATCGTCGTGACTCTCGGACCCTTCGATGACGTCTCCGATCGATCGTATCCGGCTAAGTCTTGCGAGACGCTCGTCTCGTTTCATTATTCATGGATTCGAGTACGTGCCGGACACGCACGGCCATCCTTCTTCTCCCCCCCCCCCCATCTTCTTCGTCTCTTTTTTGTTGATTCAACCTCCTCGATTTTTCGTCCCTTTTTTTTGCATTTTTCTTCTTCGTGTTTTTCTTCATCTTCGTCGTCGATAACATATCGAATTTCCGGTCGATCGAGTCATACATTTTTCTTCTCTTCGTTCCTCTATTATCGTCGTATAGAAAGTCGACGATTCGATCGAATAAATATTTTCTAGTATGTGGAAAAATGGAATTTTTATTTGTTTCTTTTTTACTTCGTATTTTTCTTTTCTTAATTTTCTATCGATAAATCGATTGGAACTTTTTTCCGGAGTTGCTCGATCGATCAGTCGATCGATCGATCGATCGATCAATCGATTATCGACCATAAATTTCTGTTTTTTTTTGTTTCGCATACGAAAAAGTAACGACGGAAAATAAAGAAAATGAGAGAAACATAATTTTTAACCTTCGCACTCGATTTTCTTTTCGTCGCGTCAAACACGCAACGAGAAGTTAATCGTACGAGAGAGCGCGCGCAAACACCGTCATTGTTAACTATCGATTACGGGTTTGACGAGTGGTACGCGCTCAATTACGCGCCCGGTTTTCCAAGGATTTCTTTTTTGTTTTTTGTTTTTTTTTGTTTTTGTTTTTGTTTTTTTTTACCGTACAAAATTCTTCGTCTCGTTTCTTTTTTCATACGTTATTAATTGCGTATCGAACGAGTAAAAGAAAAATAATTTTTAACGATGGGTTAAATCGTTATACTTCAAGAACGATTTACGCCCACGGATCGAGATCGTTACGAGTTTCGTTCTATGTTTTTTTTCTGAAGGAAATTATACGTATTCGTACATAAATATAAATAATAGAAAACCAGTTATCTAAAATACGAATTAAAGATTAAAAAATTTGAAAATACGGGTTCCAAAATTTGAAAATACGAATTAAAATTAAAAAATACGAATTAAAAATTAAAAAATACAAATAAAAAATTAAAAAATAGGAATAAAAAATTAAAAAATAGGAATTAAGAATTCTTAAACATGAATTAAAAATAAAAAAAAATACGAATAAAAAAATTTTAAATAGGAAATAAACATTTTAAAATACGATTTAAAAATTAAAAAATACGAATAAAAAATTAAAAAATAGGAATTATGAATTCTTAAATATGAATTCAAAATAAAAACATACGAATAAAAAAAATTTTAATAGGACATAAACATTTTTAAACACGGATTAAAAATGAAAAAAAACGAATTTGAAATTTGTATTTTTGGCGCGCGAAACATTCGTTCTCGTAATTCCATTTATAGCTTCAAAAAATCAACGTTATCGCGCGTACATGTATAACAGGTGTGTGTATAAAAAGAATTTTATCTTCGCGTAATAAGCAGCGAGTTAATAGAGTCACCCTCGACTTGACTCAGAGAGAGAGAGAGAGAGAGAGAGAGAGAGGGAGAGGGAGAGGGAGGGAGAGGGGGGGGAGGGGAAGGGATTATGGTAATGGGAAGAATCGAACGAACGTTATACGAAAACTCCTCATTATCGTTCACCCTTCGATACCGAGACACGAGTCTACCCTACTCCCCTCCCCGATAATTATCGATCGTTAAATCTGAATAATACGACTGGCATGGGACCCTTCGCAATTTTTATAACCGGATCAATGTTTTCCGTCGACCGCGAGGTGCGTGAAGAAAGGGGCAACTGGGTGAAGAAAAAAAAAACTTGTCGTCGGTAATTTCACCCTCAAGGACAAATCTTGCTGCGTATGAGAAGGGATGAAGGAGAGAAGGGCGGGGGAATAAAATTGTAGAAAAAAATGAATATAAAAAAAATTGTTTTTTTTTTTTTCTTTTTTTTTCTACCAAAAAGCAAATCGAAATTGGACAAAAATGTAGATGTGGCAACAACTCCTCGGTATTGTCATTGGCATTACACCTGGGAACTGTGGAGGGTGGGAAAAGCAAAATGCGAGATGAAAGTGGAATTCGTTCTCGGCGTATGAGCAGCTGCGTTCTATCACCTTGTTATACATACGTATGTATATTTGTATATGTAATATGTATATATGGGGCATTCCAGACCAAATCCGCGTATATGAAAATTTTGGATCTCCGATTTTTCAAATTATTTCTTGTACGTAAGAATTTGTTTACAGATATTTTTATTACAAATTTTTGCAAATAAATAATGATTTTTTACTAACAGAATTTTTTAAATTTAAGATAGACGATTAGTGTTAAAAATAATGAGTTGTTGTTAAAATTAAAGAAAATCTGATATCAATGTCGTATCAAATTTTTGTTTTTCTGTATTGTGAAAAATACATGGAAAAGTGAAATTTTCGAAAAACAAAAGTCCAATTTGCTCGATTGTTGGTGAAGTTACGAGTATTTTGAAAAAAAAAAACATTTTTTCAAAAATCGAATTTTTACAAAAATATATATCTCGCGAATGGCTCGATAAAAAAAATTGAAAAAAATCAGGGAAGCGAATCTCGAGTGGAACTGAAAGAAAACAAAATTTCAAAAAAATCGGAGATACGAAAGTTGCAAATAGGTCGATTCGACGTGGAATTGCCCATACATATATTTGCATACATATGTAAAGTATACAGAGTATACATTCCCTATGACCTCGCTTATTCTCCATCGACCTCTGAAATATTCTTTTTATTCCTATTTGCTCGTTTCCCAACGAGATCGAGAATGATACTTCGACGAAAAAAATTTTAAAAAAGAGAAATTCGATGTCGACCTCGTCGTCACGACGAGGGACGTCGAGAAGTATCCTCTCGATTTGCAAAAATTCCAGATAATTAACGCTCGTTTAAAGAGAAACACGTTTGTTCAGAAGTCTTCGTTTTTTTTTTTTCGAAATAATCAATTACGATTATCGCGACTTACATCCGGAAACATTGATCCGTTTCTTCGAAATTAAACGCCCCATACATTGTGTCTATGGTATCTCGTAGGTACGTAAGTCTATATAGCGTACACGTGTACGAGTTACACCGAGCGCCAGCAACACTTGAAATTCTCAATTCCCTTTGTGTCCCTCTGGGCTTCGTGAAAACCTTTATTTTATATATATATTTCTTGTATTTGTTACATTATATATATATATAGATATATAGCAAACACAGCGTGGTTATACGGAAACGAATTGCGGAATACCGCGTGTGCTGTCCTGTCCCTCTTCTAGTTTCTCTCTATGGATAACACTCTACTACCATTCTACACTATATGTATCCCTCCATGTATTCGATTAACCGAATTCCGCACCTGCGTTTTCCCTTCTACAAAATATATATGTATAGATAGATAGATATATAGATATATAGATATATAAATATACAGATATACAGATATACAGATATACAAATATATAGATATATAGATATATACATATATAGATATATACATATATAGATATATACATATATAGATATAAATTGTAGATATACAGATATACAAATATATAGATATATAAATATATAGATATATAGATATATAAATATATAGATATATAGATATAAATTGTAGATATTCAGATATATAGATATATAGATATATGGATATATAGATCTACAGATATATAGATATATAGATATATGGATGTATAGATATATAGATATATAGATATACAGATATATAGATATATAGATATATCGATATATAGATATATAGATATATAGATTGTGACGCGCTCGCTGCCCTGAAAATTTCGCTAAACAAGTCGCGAGCTGCCCGTCCAAAATCTATAATGACGCCCGAGTTTCTCTTAATTGTCTTTTTTCTTATTCGCTCTCACCTTTAGGCGCCAGGTATTTCTTTCGCCCGAAATACCAAGGGCACAGTCTCTTGACTTTCTTTCTTTTTACGACTGCACGGCTAACTCAGGGATGGGGGTGGGGGACTCGTAGGGCAAACATGTATCAATAAAGCGATCCCGAAATCACGGGTGAGCACCACTGTTCAAATTTTAACATGACCTTTAATTCCCCTTTACTTGGGCAACAACGATAATTTCCTACAATTGTAGAACATTTTAATCGACATTCATCATACGCATTCAGTTACTCGGTACGCTCGTTACGCTATTTGACCTATCGTGTGCCTGAGAGAGACACAGCTGTTTCCCGGAGACGCCGGAAAGCACAGCTAACGACTTGGGCCTACGAGGGGGTGCGGGACGGACACCCTCTACCACCCCGCGTACAACCACGGAGCGTCCGTACGTCGAATAAAGGAATTGCACCACGTGCGCCTACCTTCTCTATTCGCCGTCTCTCTCGTCCTGCGCGTCGCACAGCGGGCCTTGGGCGTCGTCCCTCTCTCTCGCTCTCGCTCCTTCGTCGCTCCCTGGGGCTCGTTCTCTCTCCCTCGCACACTCTCCGCCTCGTGTAATCCTTCGCTTTGCGTTCCCTCTCTCTCTCTCCTCACTCGTCTCACTCACTCTGTTCACTCGGTTCCTATTCTTTATACTTTTTCTCAACCACACTTCCCAGCTCTCACTCTTTTCTTACTCGCGACTATTCACAATCGTCACTTCTCGACTTCTTACTCTCGACTATCCACAATCGTCACTTCTCGACTTCTTACTCTCGACTCTTCCAACCTGCTCTACTACTCGTCAAAATCTAACTAACTACTCTCTTCTCGGTGACCAAAATCTAACTTCTTAATCTCTTCTCGGTGACCAAAATCTGACTGACTTAAACTAATTCTTCTTGCCGGCCGGCTCCGTCGCTCTCCCGGTCACGTGGTCGGGGCCGAGTCCGTCCGGCGATCGACGATCGTTCCTTCGGCACAGCCAGCTCTCTCGCTCTGCCGTCGGCCGTCGTCTCTCTCCGTCGTTAGCCGACGCCGTCGGTCGTCGCCTCTCTGAAACTTATGAAGATTTCGACGACAGTGCCCGTTCGACCGTACTTGGTTTCCACCACGGGTGCGAGACGGCGCGACGCTGCTGTTTATATTCGACGTGCCTGCGAGGCCTATAATGCCTCGTCACATCCCCCCACTAGGCTATTGTCTACCTCGCTAAGAGGTAGGCACACGCCGATACAACTCCTATCGCGCGGCAGCAGAGTCGGAGTCCGTCTCGCCCCCGATCAGTCCCATCACCAATCACATTGCATGGTTATCTTAATCCTATTGCCTACTACCTATTGGATACTCTTACGTTACTTAGCCAATCGTTATTAAATCAAAAACCCAAATCTTTTTCAAATCAATTTTTTTTATTAACTCTTACTGCCCTTGTATGCCAAAAGTTTTTTTTTTTTTTTTTTTTTTTTTTTTTTTTTTTTTTTTCAAGGACTTCTACCGAGAGGTTCCCCTGCTTAACCTAACAAAAAAATAATTTTTCCGGGGTTCCTCTCCCTACTTCCGGCCGGCGCCGCCTCTCCTTTTCACCACCGCGAACGGCGGGGTGAGCAATCCGGGCACGTTGCCCTGGTGTACCCCACGCGGTAGCAGGAGATGCAATACGGACGCGAGGGGTCCCAGGGCAGCGTGCATTCTCGTGGCCCATGGCCGTCCTGCAGGCACCGCGGACAGGCCATATCAAATGGGTAGCGGTCCGCTGGCCTCTGACTTCGGCGGAGCTTCGCCCTCTCGGCCCGATTGTGCGCCGCTCGCTCCAGGCCATGAGGACCCGGGCACGCGGCGGTGGTGACCCCGTCGCGGTGGCACAGCCTGCAAAAGCCCACTCGCAGGCGTAGGGTGCACCGTTTCCACGAGTGCCCCGGTGACCTGCAGTTGAGGCATCCCTTGGGTGCTGCGGCCCGGGCCTCCTCGATGGCGCAGCCCTCCTCTGCGTCCCGTTGCGCCTCTTGCGCGGCTCGGCTCATGCGCGCTTCTTGCGCGGCCCGGTCCTCCTCAGCCTCTTTGCGCGCCTCCTGCGCGGCTCGGTTTCTGCGCTCTTCTTGCGCGGCCCGGTCCTCCTCTGCGTCCCGTCTGCACGCCTCCAGCGCGGCTCGGACCTCTCTCGCCTCTCGGCGCGCCTCGCGCGCGGCTTCCTGCGCGGCGGACCACCCTGCCGGCGGCAACCCGCTGGCCTCCTCTTGCGGTGCTGGTCGCCGGGGGGTGTCCTCCTCGTCGATTGTCAGGCTGGCTATCATCTCCTCGACCGGATCCTTCCAGCCGACGTGCCTTTCTCCGCCCGGCATGGTCCACCGCGGTCTCGGTGCCGGGGTGAGTCGCCTGGCGGTCGAGGGCCCTGGCCTCGGTTTCGTAGCCTCGGTCTCCGCCCGGCTGGGTGGTCGTTTTGGGATGGCCCCTCTTGCCGGTGGCTCAGCCGTGGTCCCGGCCACTTCCATCGTTGGCGCAGCCCTTTCGACGATCGCCCCCTCGGCGGCCTTCGCTTCGGCGTACCGTTGCGCCGCTCTCTGCCGCGCTGCGGCGAGCTGGTCCTCCGCGGACGGCGCTGGCTCCCTCGCGGGGGGTTCCGGCACAGCCTCTTCCCCGTAGAATCGTCGGCGAGCCTCCTCGCGGATTCTCTTTAGTTGCTCCTCGCTCGACATTTCGCACAGCGCTCTTTTAGGTATTCTGGCCAGACACAATCAAGAGGAATTATCACCGCGGTCCCTACATCATCACACAGAGGGTCTCACCGAGCTCTCCGCGGTTCGCTTAATTACAGAAATTTTTAGGTCCTTGACATGCCAAGTCCCCGCAGGTCGACCAGCATCATCAGACAACTCGACTACATTCGGCGATTTCATTTTCGTTATCACGAACGGTCCGGCGTATTTCTTCGCGAATTTCGAAGTTAAGTTGTTCGCGGCCTTCGATAACACACGGTATTTGCGGTAAACACGGTCCCCGACATGCAGCGGAACATCCTTTCTACCTCGATTGTAATACTCGGCCTGTTTGGCCGACGCTTCGCGGATATTACGCGTCACGAGGTCTCTCAACTCGACCAATTTGTTCATTCGTTCGACCCATTTTTCGCGATCTGGCACGTTCGGAACGTCTTCCTGCGCGATTCGCGTCCAGTATTGAGCCGGTCTGGGTTCTCTACCGAGATTCAAGAACGCTGGGCTTACGCCCAAAGACGAGTGCACAGCGGTATTATACGCGAACTGAAATTCTGCTACGCGCATGTCCCATTCGCGGTGATCGGCGGAAATGTAGCTCGAGATCATCGTTTTGAGATTCCGGTTGACTCTCTCTACGGGATTAGCTTGGGCGTGATACGGTGGTGTCGTCATTCGTTCAATACCGTATTCGTCCGTCACTTTCTGTACTGTCTGGTTCACGTACTCGGTCCCGTTATCTGTCAAAAGTCTCCGCGGTGTTCCCCAACGGCAGAGTACTCTCGCGCGGAATGCGTCCATGATTGTTTTCCCGGTGGCCGCCGCCGCGGGCACACACTCAATCCAGCGGGTGAACATGTCCTCGAATACAATTAAGTATCGGTTTCCCGCCTTCGATCTGGGGTACGGTCCCATTACGTCGGATGCGACCGTATCCCACGGCTGAGCAACAACCCGTGGTCCCATCATTCCCATGGGCCTAGCTTGATTCGCTTTATGCAATGCACAGGTAACGCACTTCCCTACGTAACGCTTCACGTCCCTGTACATCCCTGGCCAATAATAATCGTTAGCGAGTCGACGGTACGTTCGGTCTACTCCTGGGTGACCCGATTGCTCCGCGTCATGTGCCTGTTTCAACAAAGCCTCGTGATCTTCCGACGGTATTACTAGTTTCCACGCGTCCACATCCTCACCTACCGCGTCTTTGATTGCGTTCGGACGATAGAAATAAATGTCCCGGCCTTCCACTCGCCAATCCGGAAATTCGCGAGGATTTCGACGAATCGCGTTCAGCCTTTCCTGATACCAACCGATTTCGAAACAATCTCCCAGCGAGTCTACTTGAGCATCACCGTTTACTTCCACGTCCGCGAACATTCGCGATAGGGCGTCCGCCGCTTCGTTCTCGGTACCTTTTCTATATTCGATTTTCATTTTATATCCGGACAATTCAAACGACCAACGCGCGAGCCTACCAATCGGGTCCGCGAGATTATACAACCATCTCAAGCTGCTATGGTCGGTCACTACGGTGAACTCGTACCCCTCCAAGTATGGTCTGAATTTCCGCACGGCCCAAATTACTGCGAGACACTCCTTCTCCGTGACCGTGTACCGCGTTTCCGGTCCTAGCATCGCTCGACTCGCGCATTCGATCAACCGTTCCGAATCACCGTCTTTTTGTGTTAGCACAGCTCCGATCCCACGATCGCTCGCGTCCGTGTACACAATAAATGGTAATTCGTAATTCGGATAGGTTAATATGGCAGCGTTCACAATTTCGTCCTTGACCGCTCGGAACGCAGCCTCTTCGACGTCTGTCCAGTCCCAAGTCACAGTCTTACTCGTCAGTCTGTTCAACGGTCCGGCGACTCGCGAAATATTTTTCAGATGGCGATGGTACCAATTTACCATCCCATTGAATCGTCGTAACTCGGTTGCGTTTCGCGGTCGCGGATATTCGATTATAGGCCGAATTTTCTCAGGGTCTGGGCGCAGCCCTTCGCTGTTAACCAAAAACCCAAGATAGCGTACCTCGTTCCTACAAAATTCGCTCTTCTCATAGTTTATTATGAGGCCGGCCTCTCGTATTATTCCGAATATCTTCTCGATCCACTCGAGGTGCTTTCGGAACGTCCTATTCACGATGATAATATCGTCCAAGTATGCAAACGCGTGCGGTTCCAGCGCTGGACCTATCAACCGATCCATCAGCCTTTGAAACGTAGCTGGCGCGTTGCACAATCCATACGGCATTCTACGGAATTCGAACAAACCTTTCCCCTCTACGACAAACGCGGTGAAATGTTTGCTAGTCTCCGCCATCATGATTTGGTGGTAGGCCGCACTCATATCTAACGTCGTGATGTACACGGCTTCCTGAAGTTTACTCAGTATCGTGTCCATTCGCGGTAGGGGATACGCGTCTTTTCGCGTTACTTTATTCAACTCGCGATAGTCTACGCAAAATCTCCACGTACCGTTCGGTTTCGCGACCATCACCGGCGGACTTGCCCATTCGCTTTGCGACGGCTCGACGATGTTACCGGTTAACATCCGATCTACCTCGGCATGCAATGCGTCTACTACCACGGGCGAGCGTCGGTACATCCGTTGCTTCACGGCCCTATCGGTCGTAACCTCTATCACGTGTTGCGTGAGCGACACAGCAACATTGAAATCTTTCGGCATCGTCGGGATCACCCCCGAGAGCATCTGTTCTAAGTTTTTCTGTTCGTCATGTCCTAGTTCTTGAAGTCCGCAACATAACCCGATTGCTGCAAGCTCATCGTTTGGCTTCATTATCGGGTGTTCTATCCCGACCTCATCTAGCGACCAGACTCCGCGCCCGGCACAAACATTGACTCCGAACGCGTGCATGAAGTCCATGCCTAATAAACAGTCTGATTTCAGGTTACGCACGATTATGGTGGGGAACCACTTTTGGACCCCGTCCAAGGAAATCGGGAACAACGCTTCCCCGACTACTCGTTCTACTGTACCGTTTGCCATCGTCACGCAGTCGAGTCGTGTCGTCGGGTATTGTCTGTACGGTATCCCGAGCTCATTTACAATGTGGCTGCCGATGCGCCCGAACACGGACGTTGTCGCACCGCTATCCACCAACGCCTCGAGACACCTTCCACCGATCTCTAACGACACAAAAACTCTCTGCCGTCCCGGTTCGCGCTTCCACTCTCTCGGGGGAGCGGGAAATGCAAAAGAGAACCTCGTGTTTATCTCGACCGGTACTTTTTGTTCGAACGGTTGGTCTCGCGTCCCGTTTTCGCGATTTTCGTTTCCCTTTTCTCCGTTCGCATCGCGGTCGGCCTCATTGGTCTCGCCAATTACGCGAGTGTCTGGCACTTCTTCGTCCGATTCTTCCGAATCGTCGAGTGTCCAGATGCCAATCGGACCGTAGGGGGACTCACCTGTGTCGACTTTCTCTATGCTTGCCGATGTTTTGGCGTGCGGAGAGCTCGCTGCACCTGTAAGTACGCGTTTCCCTAACTCGGTGCTCACCCGCTCTACCTTATTAACGCTCGGCTTGTTGTGAATAGGGGAAGGGGAAGGAGGATTTAGCTCTGACCCTTCGCCTTCCGTTGGCGGGGTATTTACGCGGAGCGCTGGCTGTCCCGCCGTAGCCAGGCTCGGTTCTCGTTTTTTGAGAAGGCACAGCCACAGTTCTCGGCAGTCACGTCTTTTCTGCCGCAACCTATGCACAGCTGTACCTTCGGTTTTTCGCACTCGCGGCTGAAGTGACCCGCGTCACCGCAGTTGAAACAAAATAGGGGAGTTCTTCTCATTGAACTCCCTGAGGCACGGGCAGCAGCGTTTCCAGGCGTGCGATTTTCTGGATTAGGCCTGCTGCTTCCGTTGTTCCCCCCACCAGACTGCCGTTGCGTCTGGTGATTGTTGGCCGAACTCGCCGGAGGTCTTGCTGCAGCGTTAGCATACGACGTCGACGGTGTCGGTGCCTCCGTCGCTGCAACCTGTGCTCCGCTGCCTTCACTCTTCCTCCTCCGGCGCCTCTTCGGCGCAGCCTCCGGCTCAGCACTTCCTCTCTTCGCTCCGCTGTTCGTCACAGCGTTCACTTCGTACGTGCGATACCGTTGGTTCGACGGTCTCTTCGGCTCTGCTGACGTCGTCGCCGTTTTATTCTTGCCGACCCACGCAAACTCCTTTACGTGGCACTCACTCCTTGGTGGTGGCGGTCGGCGTGCCTTTGCCCGTGCCCACTGTCGTTCGACCAGGGATGCTCGCTCGACGAGTTGAGCATACGTCCGCACTTCGCCTCGGTCCAGTTTGTCCCAGTACTCGGGTCTCAATCCCGCGTATACTCGATCCAACTGACTCTTTAGACTTTTCTTCCGTCGCAGCCGATTGTAAAGCCCCTGAATGCAGATTAGGTAATCCTTTGCTGATTCCTCCGAGCCCTGCGTCCTGGCTCGGATGTCGTCCTTCAGGCCTTGCTGATCGTAGTCGGCTCCGAACCAGGCACGGAAGTCATGCAGAAAGTCGCGCCATTCTTCCCACTCGCAGCGGTTCGATCGGTACCACCGGACGGCACGGCCTTTCAGCACTTCCGGCAACACCTGGAGACGCTCATCGTACCGGATATCCGACGCACTGATTTTCTCGTAGAGTTGCTCGATGAACTCTTCGCATCCGAAATCGTCGTCCCCGGTGAATCTCAGTTGCCATTTCCGCGCCACTTCACCAATGTCACGGGTTGGTCTTCGGGATCTCGGTCGTTCCCAACTGTCGTCGTCGGAGCTTCTTCGAAGGTCGCGTCTCCTTCGCGGTCCTTCACCGCCGCTCCTCGCGTAAGGTCGGTTGTTTCTGGGTACAACCACTGACTCGAGCGACGAAGACGACGAGTCACTCGAGTACTCCTCAGGATCTCTCGAGTTTCGGACTTGTTTGGCGGAGCCTTTCTTCGCTCCGTTCCTCGGTTGGATCGCGCGGCGTTTTGAAATTGGCTCTGTATCGGTCGATTCCTCCGTGGATGTCTTTCGACGGGTTTTCCTCCTTTTTGGCAGTTCCCATCTGCCTTGTTCGCTGCCGTCGCTGTCGGTCTGCACGCCGATCTCGCGGTATTTTGGCGCAGGTGCCGTCTTCGGCTTCGATGCGGTGCGACTCTCGCCAACCGCTTGCATCCCCCCTGGCACGTCCCCATGGACTCTTCTCGGGGCCTTGCTCAGTTGACGAGAGCTGCTCGCATCTTGTCCTGTCGCCCACAGGTCCTCTACCATGCGCTGATCCTCCGCGCTCGGTGCAACCGATCTCCTCACGCGAGTTCCTCTCGTCGCCACAGTCGATCTCTCATCAGCGGGCATCTCAAGTCCCCGTCCTACCTTCGGCTCCGTATTTCGCGCTCCCTCCGCGGGGCTCACTAGCCTCGAGCCGCCATCTTGGCTCGTTGCTCGCGTCGCGCTCGACACCCACTCTCGCAATCGGTTGCGAGTCACCGCTGACACTCCAGTGGGGTCGATGACTAGCGCACGAAGAATCTCGCCAATGCTCTCCGTATCGAAATTATCTATTGGCGTTATTTCCTTCTCGAGGCCATCATCGGGAATTTGATCGCACGATCCCCACGTGATGCTCGAGTATCCCTTCTCGCGGAGCGTACACCTTCGGAGTCTATCGCGAAGCGCCGCACTCGTCCCTTCGACACTCGCCCCCGCCGCGCGTAATAAGTGCCGAACAGCGTCTTCCGGTATCAAGTCTATCCATTGCAAGACGTCCGGCACACGCGGTCTGCGCTCACGCGTGTTCACGTTCCCTAGGTCGATGTTGACAGACGCGGCCGGACTCAAGCTGTCTTCCCCCGCTTGCGGGGGACAGGTTTCACTCAGAGTCTGATTCACCGCCATTGTCCAAAACGTCGTTTACGAGAATTAATGACTTCGCGAATTACTTGAGTGATTTAATTTTCGCGAATTGTTACACTAATTATTCGCGAATCAATTCTCGTCGCTGTCCGATTTTATTTTAAATTTTGCGCGAAATTACTGGTCGGAAACTTCGATAATTTTTCTAACTCCGACGTATTTATTTTATCGTAACACCGAAAATTATTTCTTTACGATGCGAATTATTTATTGTCAGATCGAAATTCTTTCTTGACCTGTAAGGGGTTCTTCGTGAATTTTAACTTATTTTATTCACCGCGCGAATTATTTTTCCCGTCCACCAACAATTTTTTTATTTATTCGTTTAACGGGTCGATTATTTTTCGCGGATTGCAAAAATAATTTAACCACTGCGCGAATGGTTTTTGTTGTGTCGAGTACTCTCACTCAACCGAACGCGCACTCTATCCTCCAGTCAATGTTCGCACGTGGTTGAGTACCTCGACACCACACTGAAAATCCACGAATTTAATTTTCGCACAACGGTATCCGAATATTCGAGATAATATTTCGTACAACGCTTCTCGAATATTCGAAATAATATTTCGTACAACGCTTTGACAGGTCTTCGCCGTCGTCCGCGCAGCGTATCTTCGAAATATTATTCCCACTGTTTATCTCGATGTCCGTTCGACCGTGCGAGCGAGCGTCGTGTTTACATCGCGCGCGACACTCTCACTCGGCTCTCGTGGCTCACGCGAGATTTCGTTCTCGCTCTCGGCACAGCCGTTCGAGTACACGTGCACTCGCTATACGAAATTTTATTTTGCCACTGCCCCACGTTGGGCGCCAGAAAATTGTGACGCGCTCGCTGCCCTGAAAATTTCGCTAAACAAGTCGCGAGCTGCCCGTCCAAAATCTATAATGACGCCCGAGTTTCTCTTAATTGTCTTTTTTCTTATTCGCTCTCACCTTTAGGCGCCAGGTATTTCTTTCGCCCGAAATACCAAGGGCACAGTCTCTTGACTTTCTTTCTTTTTACGACTGCACGGCTAACTCAGGGATGGGGGTGGGGGACTCGTAGGGCAAACATGTATCAATAAAGCGATCCCGAAATCACGGGTGAGCACCACTGTTCAAATTTTAACATGACCTTTAATTCCCCTTTACTTGGGCAACAACGATAATTTCCTACAATTGTAGAACATTTTAATCGACATTCATCATACGCATTCAGTTACTCGGTACGCTCGTTACGCTATTTGACCTATCGTGTGCCTGAGAGAGACACAGCTGTTTCCCGGAGACGCCGGAAAGCACAGCTAACGACTTGGGCCTACGAGGGGGTGCGGGACGGACACCCTCTACCACCCCGCGTACAACCACGGAGCGTCCGTACGTCGAATAAAGGAATTGCACCACGTGCGCCTACCTTCTCTATTCGCCGTCTCTCTCGTCCTGCGCGTCGCACAGCGGGCCTTGGGCGTCGTCCCTCTCTCTCGCTCTCGCTCCTTCGTCGCTCCCTGGGGCTCGTTCTCTCTCCCTCGCACACTCTCCGCCTCGTGTAATCCTTCGCTTTGCGTTCCCTCTCTCTCTCTCCTCACTCGTCTCACTCACTCTGTTCACTCGGTTCCTATTCTTTATACTTTTTCTCAACCACACTTCCCAGCTCTCACTCTTTTCTTACTCGCGACTATTCACAATCGTCACTTCTCGACTTCTTACTCTCGACTATCCACAATCGTCACTTCTCGACTTCTTACTCTCGACTCTTCCAACCTGCTCTACTACTCGTCAAAATCTAACTAACTACTCTCTTCTCGGTGACCAAAATCTAACTTCTTAATCTCTTCTCGGTGACCAAAATCTGACTGACTTAAACTAATTCTTCTTGCCGGCCGGCTCCGTCGCTCTCCCGGTCACGTGGTCGGGGCCGAGTCCGTCCGGCGATCGACGATCGTTCCTTCGGCACAGCCAGCTCTCTCGCTCTGCCGTCGGCCGTCGTCTCTCTCCGTCGTTAGCCGACGCCGTCGGTCGTCGCCTCTCTGAAACTTATGAAGATTTCGACGACAGTGCCCGTTCGACCGTACTTGGTTTCCACCACGGGTGCGAGACGGCGCGACGCTGCTGTTTATATTCGACGTGCCTGCGAGGCCTATAATGCCTCGTCACAAGATATATAGATATACAGATATACGGATATACAAATATATAGATATACAGATATACAGATATATAGATATATTGATATATAGATATATAGATATATAGATATATAGATAAATAGATAAATAGATAAATAGATAAATAGATATATAGATAAATAGATAAATAGATAAATAGATATATAGATATATAGATATATAGATATATAGATATATATATAGATATACAGATATATAGATATATACATATACAGGTATATATAGATATATAGGTGTATAGATATATAGATATAGAGATATATACATATGTAGATATATGTACGATATATATTGAATAGACGCGAATCGTTTCCGGTTATCGGGCGTCAGTTATCTATGTGGAAATTGGCCTCTGTGCAAGCCTCCCCCTGGAGCTCACGAGTCTCGGTCAGCGAGCGACCGCACCATCAGTACAGGATCATCGATTCGGTCTTGGTGTTATCTTTTCCCATGAGTCGCACAGAGCGCGAACGCGAGGGAGTGAGAGGGAATCAGCACGATCGACCAAACGATTTTCGAATGAGATTCAGTTTCAATGGAATCGACGGAAACTAGTGAATACGTTAATGAGAAATTTTGGCTAAAGGGATAAGCGTGATGGGTTTCGGGTTTATGTACGAGCGCAAGGGTGCGAGGTAAAGGGATTTGAAATCGATACAGTTTTGTTTAGCGCAGGGATCGCTGGCATGTTCATTGTACACGAGATTGTTGAACGGTTTCTGTATAAAGGAATTGAAATTTTCATGTCAAGAGTTGGATTCAATTTATTGGCCGTTTTTTGGGGGATGAAATATCGAAAATACGATTGAAATATAATTTTTTTATTTTCGTTGTATTTTTCTTTTGTAATTTAAGCTTGAAGATTTTTTTCTATCGACAACCTCTTTGTTATCAAAATTTTTTAATTACGAACAGACTTGCACAACGCGATGTTTGATTTTTCTAGATATTTATAATTAATTTTTATGGCTGCAGCTTTTAATGTCACGAAGAGAGAAAATATTTTTCACGAACGTAAAAAAATATTGCTCGAATCGTACGGCGATGTCATAACAATTTTATGCGAGTAGAAAATATATATTTTTTTTCCATTTACGTTTCGTGCGATGAAATTAGATTTATACGACGCGACACGCGGTATATTTTTATATTTTCGTTTGTTCGCGAACGCGTCGATGAGCAATGTCGCAGGGAGAAACAAAAACTAGGTTAAAGCGGATTATACCAGAGAAAAATATTTCAATTAATTTCCGATGGTTTATTAAATCGATGAAAAATTTTGATTCGTTGCATATGCGCAACGAGAGAGAGAGAGCGAGCGAGAGAGAGAGAGAGAGAGAGAGAGAGAGAGAGAGAGAGAGAGAGAGAGAGAGAGAGAATTCCGTTTGTTCAAGTCATTCGATAATACAGCGAGAAAGCGAAGATTATCAACGTCCGCTTCGAGGACGTTTTCGATCAGTAGAAATGACATCGTGTGGTCAGACGCGAACCCTTCGCTGTTTCCGAAGCTTGAGCCAAGAGGTCAAACGGTCCTCGATCGACCGACCTCTTCCTCCCAGTTCCACTTCCATTATGACTAGGAGAAGCGGCTCGACATCGAATACCTTTGCGTTTATGATCGAGTGCTAATAGCTGGAAAAAAATTGTGAAAGGAAGATCTGATTTGGGCGAGAGCTCGATAGGAGATAAAAGCTCGAGGATGGAAAAGGATAAGTTTCATCGAGCGAGCGTAACGAAAAGTAGACAAGAAGAAATAATTCTTTTTGTTTACTTAATTCGATGAAGATTAATAATATTCTTTTAAAATTGTCTCCTTTCGTACGAGAAACAGAGCAATTATTGTCTTTGAAACGGTAGGAGGAAATTTCCTGACATTTTCGGTCGCGTTCACCATAGAGGTCCCTTTTTAGTTTGTACAGCAGCAGGACAAATTTCACTTGAACTCTCATCCGGCGGTATACATACACGCGCATCTTGTTCACCATTGTTACACATACATACACACACAGAGGTAGACACTCGGCAACGGTATAAATATTCATGAAGTAATGCTGTACGCGATGGTGTAGGGGTAGAATAGCGTAGTGAACAAGATAGCCGTGCTGATGTACCGGGGAAGGCTCTTCCGGCACCGTGGCACGATTGAATTTATCTCGGTGAGTGGCTTCTAACGAATTTTCCATGAAAAGCCTCACCGCGAACGCGGTTATATATTTTATGTGAGTACAGTAGGGTCTCGCGCTTGGTAGTGGCTCGTACGGACGGTCGAGGATGGTGGGGCGCGTCCACTGGCGCGCTATTGGTGCTGCGGCGCGGTCGCGCTCCTCATTGGCCGGCGCGCTAGTGGTGGGGCGCCTCGGCCGCATGGTGGGGGCTCGGAGAACGTTCCACCCGGTAGAATCGGGTCTGACGCAACGGGGACGTACTCTACGTTATATCTCTCGATCGTACTACAGTAGTTTTACGCTTCGCACGTCGCGAGAGATTCGAAGCGGGTAATAACTCGAGAAAGATTCAATTTTCGGATAATATTTATCTTGAAAAAAAATCTTTACACAATAAACGAGGATTCGCGTTTCGTATCGTTTTTCACGTTAATTTACCTCTGCGCACGTAAATATTCTCTGTTTTCTAGTGGCTTAAAAAATAATCCTTTCGTCCGGATAGCTTTGTGATACAAGGGCGAATTTACGAGGAAGCAACGCGCATAATTTATCTCGCGATGCTTTTATTTCCACGCGTATTTCTCGCGTTGATGTAAATGTAAATATTATTTTCTAAGTAAGATTTAATTATCTCCGATACTTATTATCTTATCTTCGTAAAGATCTTTGGCAAATGGAAAAACGTGAATTTTCCACGAGTAAAAAAAATTGAAAATCTCTTCTTTTTATCTGTGAAAAATCGCATCGTCGGTAACGACCAATTATCGTAATAGAGAATTACGTACCGCAGATACATATTTTTATGGAGCGCACCCTCGGTGAACTTCTTCGGTAAGAATCAAAGAATTTTTCTTTATAGTACGTTTTTTTTTCCAACTTGCGGTGCTGTAGTCAAAGAAGGGCTTGAAAAAGTCTGAAGCGAGGGAGAGAAAGGGAAAACGAGATAAAAAAAAGAGGAGGAGGAGGAGAGGGAAAGAAAGAGGAGTGAAAGACAAAGAATTCCCGGCGTAGCGAAAAACGTCGAAGCTGCAATGGGACGTTTCTCTCATTTCGCTCGATCTTTTCTTTTTTTTTGTCTTCTCTCTCTCTTTTTCGATTCCTCTCTCTATCTTCGTGCCATTACTCCCGGGAGAATCGTATATAGCCACGAACGGCTTTGTTCCAGTCGTTGGTCGTTACTCCGCGGATCCTCCATACCCCGACGCAATTAAGAGGAAACTCGAGTGCGCTCTCTATCTGTCCTCTTTCTATCGTTCCTGGGTTTTCCACCATGAAGTACGCCCAAGCTTGGGCACGCTGACGGCGAATTCTCTATACATAATATCTATATACATGTATATCGAGTACGAAATACGACTTTCAACCCTCCTGTGTCTTTCTTCCGACCTTTATTCTTAATTCACTATTTCACTCTAGTTACAAAATGACTTTGCAGCTTAAATTAAAGAAGGCAAACGAGGAAAATTCATTAACGACGTATTGTGTTCGTAGATTCGCTGAACTTTTCTCAACGTCACGTGTTTCTTACGACTGTCGAGGGTGAATTAGTTTTTTTAATGAAGATTTACAAAAATATTGTTAATCGTTATTATTATTATTAATTTCCCATTTACAGTAATTTGTCGATTTTTAATTACGAATGTGACAGATACGTGTATCGTGTTTGATAATAATAATAATACCGTTAATACTATCGTTATCATTATTGCAATTACTAATTATAAAAATTTCAATAATTACAAATTTTCAATTATTGAAAATTATTGAAATTCTTCAATTATTGAAAATTATTGAAATTCTTCAATTATTGTAAATTTTCAATAATTGAAGAATTTTAATATTGAAAAATTTCTACAATTTGAAATATTTCATTCCAATTACGAAAATGACATTGCAGCTCAAATTAAAGAAGGCAAACGAGGAAAATTCATTAACAATGTGTATTGTATTGGTAGATTCGCTGAACTTTTCTCAACATCGCGTATTTCCTACGACTGTCGAGACTGAATTAATTTGTTAAATGAATAATTACAAAAATATTGCTAATCGTTATTATTATTATTAATTTCCCATTTACAGTAATTTGTCAATGTTTTAATTACAAATATGACAGATACATGAATCGCGTTTAATAATACCATTAATCCAATAGTTATCAATATTACAATTGTTAATTAGAAAAATTTCAATATGGCGGAAATCGAGAATCGAAATTCATAATATTTGCGAACAATGTGACAAGTACGAGAAACTATAAGACGAAAAGTCAATGTATATGCTCGACTTTCTCTCTCCCTCTCTCTCTCTCTACTCAAGAAACTCAATTTAAATACAAATTAAACGATACCCGAATGGAAAATCCCACCGAGTTCTGAATTCAGAGCACGAAAGGTGACTTATATGGCGTACACCAATCCTTTGTCAGGACGAATCTCTTCCCCTCTCACTCTTTCACTCGTTTTGCGAGAAGTCTGACTGGATTTGCTTTCGATCGCGAGAGACAGCATCTTTTCGCTTGCCGGTGCAATTCCACTGATGGCGTACTATCCTCCTCCTTCTCTCTCCTGCCAGTTATCCACAGCGTCAGTCCTGCACGAAGGTAGAAGCGAAGAGACTTTTCGAAGACTGCGAAACTCCATTCCGGCTCTCCAATCACAAACTTTATTTCTTACCAAACTCTTTTTAGTTTCCTCTTTTTTTCTTTATTCCTTTTTATATCTCTTCTCTTCTTGCTTTTCCTTTTTATTTTTTTATCTCCATGTCTTCTCTAGCTCTCTCCCACTTCAACGCCAGTTTTTCTTATCTCTAAATCCACGACGAGATAGCAGAGTCGTTAAGAAATTGTTCGACGCTTTTACGAAATCGATTTATTTATCGTTTTCTCTTTTTTTTGTATTTATTCTTTGTTTATTTTTTTCTTATCTTTTCGATTATAGCGTGGCTTAAGAAAATGCAAATTTTATTTAAAAATAAGGTTTTACGATATCCGATAAAATAGCACAAGTATTTGTGTCTCGTGTTATTTTTATTCTCCATTCGATCGTTCCTGGAAATAATTGTTACGTCGAATTTTACTATTGTCATTTTTGTTTTTCATAGATTCATGGATTTATCGAATATTTATGGATGAGACAAATTTATTTTTATCCTTTCAAATATATCGAGGTTGAGAGTGTGTTTTTACAACGAAGAGTCACACTCGTGTATCTCAAACAATCAAATGGTACAACGTACCTATTAGAGCCTCTTTTGTTTCACACATATTTTTAATACAATAACATTCACCCACACATATATATGTTTATATATATTTTAAATTAATTGAAAAAGAACAATTTAAAAAAAAAACGTCCAATTTGGTCCATTTTTCGCAAAGTTATGTAGGTTTAAAAAAAAAGTAACGTAATTTTTGAATAATTGATATCTTGAAAACGGTTTGATAAAAAAAATGGAAAAAAATTAGGAAGGCTTCTTTCGATCAATACTAAAACATAAATAATTTTCAAGAAAATCGGACATGTAAAAGGTTAATTGTGTTAGGTTTGGCGTGGGACGCCCCATATGTATGTATGGTCTGCTCAATTCGAGCACGTACCTACCAACGGAGGTCAGGGTGCATACAGAGAAGTTGGATCTACAGCATAATACACGTATGCCTGCTATAGTACGTACCCGAATGTAGTTATATACACGCACAAACATGTGTATATATATAATGTATGCACTTGCTGCGGAGCGTTCGGGGATAGCTTGATTCCACACTCGGACTCTACTAGTCATATACAGGGTGCTCCATGCAACGTGTCCATCGTTATAACTTTCAAACTATGGCGTTGGAAGAAAAAAAATTGATATAAAAAACATTGCATGGTTTAAAAGGATGGAGGAGAATTCTTTGTTATAGGTTGAGGCGTTTCGATGATTTGAAGGACAACTTTGTTTTTTATGTGAAGAAAATTTCAAATAATGAAGAGAAATTACTCGTTAGCTATTGAGTTTAGGGCTAATAAAGGTCGATACGTTTTTTTTTTTACTGAGAATACGATTTTGTACAATATTTTGCTATAAAAAAAAAAAGCGTTGTGTTTAAAAAAACATAGTTGTTATTCAAATCTTCGAAACACCTCGACCTATGAACAAAATCGATGATCTACGTAGTGCATAATTTTAAACCATGTAACTTTTGAATTTAACATTTTTTTCTACAACGCATACTTCGGAAGTTATATCGTTGCACATGTTGCGTGGACGACCCTGTATATAGACGCTCCTACTTATGTATAGATATATCATACAGTCGTAGACATATGTATATGTACAAGGTGAAATCTGTAAAGTGTAACAGGCTTTATTGTAAGGTAGATGGGATCATTACAAACAAAAGTTGCAAATATACATTGGGGATATTTTTAATAGTTTACGAGATATATATTTTTAAAGTTGGTCCAATTAGACTGCGCCGAGAAGCTTTGAAGCCGCCCACTGCCTTAGCCGTAGAGATAGCACAGTGTAGGGCGTTACATTTGGGATTGCAAAATTCAGAGCTGTCAATTTTATTTATTATATTATTACGCAGTCATTTTTATTTCTCGAACATTGGCTGCTAGGGCGGGGAATGGGCGGTTCCAACGCTTCTCGGCGCGCTCGGCAAAATTTAGAGCAGTCAATGCCCGGGAAATGAAAATGACTGCGTAATTATATAATGAATAAAATTTACTGCTCTGAATTTTGCAACCCCAAATGTAACGCCCTACACTGTACTATTTCTACGGCTAGGGTGGGGAGTGGGCGGCTCCAACGCTTCACGGCACGCTCTGATTGGACCAACTTTAAACATTAATATCTCATAAACTATTAATAATATCCCTAATGTATATTTGCAACTTTTGTTTGTAATAATCCCATCTACCTTCGACTAAAGCCTCTTACACCTTACGAAATTCACCCTGTACATACGTATGTGTGTATATATGTATGTATGTATGTATATATGTATATGTGTATATATATAGAAGCGTGTATATTTGAATAATGCAATTGGGCGCACACGCGAGCCGGCGAACTTTCGATACCGTGCGGTTCGGCCGTCCGTGTAATTCACTACGAAGTGGGCTTACCCCGTTGAACTCGCGGGCGTCGGCAACGGTCGAGGGGCCAGACGAGGGTACGGAACTGCGGTTGAATAAACGAATATAACGGTGAGAGTGAGAGAGTACGTGGTGGTGGTAGAGGAGAGGAGGAGTGGAGGGGGGGGAGGAAGTTGCATCAGCAAGCACGTCCTACCGAGCTTAAGCTTTTCTATTCTCCTCCTCCCTTCCCCCTAGTCTTCCCAGGACGTTAATGAGGTTTAGTTGTGTTTTTAATAATAACAATAACGACAATTACAATATCGACAAGTTCGATTGTTACCGAGAAGTTTGTAATTCCGATATAATTGAAATTAATTTTCAACGGACGCGGGTGCGATTTATTATGATGATGATAATTTAATAATAATGATGAGAATAATTTTACGAGATTTGAGTTATAATAAATTTATTAGTTTGTTTATTATTCGATAAATATGAAAAATAACTGATTGTAACCTAATTCACCATTTTATCTTTGCTCATTTGTTTTAATAATAATAATGAGAATAATTTTACGAGATTTGAGTTATAATTTATTAATTTGTTTATTATTCGATAAATATGAAATATGGCGGGTCCTACCCGTACTTCACCATTTTATCTTTACTCATTTGTTTTAATAATAATAATGAGAATAATTTTACGAGATTCGCGTTATAATAAATTTATTAATTTGTTTATTATCCGATAAATATGAAAAATGACGAAACGTACCCTTCTTCATGATTGAATGTTTTTTTTTTCATTTTGTTTTTAATAATAATGATGAGACTAATTTTACGAGATTCGCGTTATAATAAATTTATTAATTTGTTTATTATCCGATAAATATGAAAAATGACAAAACGTACCCTTCTTCATGATTGAATGTTTTTTTTCATTTTGTTTTTAATAATAATGATGAGAATAATTTTACGAGATTCGAGTTATAACAAAATTTATTAATTTGTTTATTATCCGATAAATATGAAAAATGACAAAACGCACCCTTCTTCATGATTGAATGTTTTTTTTTCATTTTGTTTTTAATAATAATGATGAGACTAATTTTACGAGATTCGCGTTATAATAAATTTATTAATTTGTTTATTATCCGATAAATATGAAAAATGACAAAACGTACCCTTCTTCATGATTTAATGTCTTTTTTTCATTTTATTTTAATAATAATGATGAGAATAATTTTACGAGATTCGAGTTATAATAAATTTATTAATTTGTTTATTATCCGATAAATATGAAAAATGACGAAACGTACCCTTCTTCATGATTGAATGTTTTTTTTTCATTTTGTTTTTAATAATAATGATGAGAATAATTTTACGAGATTCGAGTTATAATAAATTTATTAATTTGTTTATTATCCAATAAATATGAAAAATGACAAAACGTACCCTTCTTCATGATTGAATGTTTTTTTTCATTTTGTTTTTAATAATAATGATGAGAATAATTTTACGAGATTCGAGTTATAATAAATTTATTAATTTGTTTATTATCCGATAAATATGAAAAATGGCGAAACGTACCCTTCTTCACAATTTTATGTTTTCTTTGTCACTCGCTTTTTTTAAATATTTTTTTACGGAAGTACGTGATCCGCGATTCTCATTCTCGTGTAACAAAAATGCAAGGCAACGGGAGTTGAAAAAAAAAGAAGGGACATCAGGGACAGGTGGAAAGGGTTGCGAAGCGAACGGAGGA